>JBBPLG010000632.1:0-16099 GCA_038089695.1 Xanthoconium separans | reverse complement strand
CATTTCGTAGACAGCATCACTATATTATTTGGTATGTATTTCGAGAGCATGTACACTGTACGAGATTCTTTCGTTTGCAGACAGCCGTTACGAGACTGATGCTCGCAGCAGCTCAGTTGACAGCAATGGCTCTCAGGTATTCAACCCTGTATGGGTTGTTGTCCGCTACCTCACCCCTGTAGTGAGGCACCCACTTGAGTCGGTCCTACGGAATGAGTGGCGTGTAAGTGCCCAATTATCCTTGTGTTTGCATGGTGAACTTGCCTTGAAGAACATCCTTGCCTTGATCATGTTCCTCTCGTCAAGCGTGAAACGGTGATAGATGCCAGCTGGAAGAAGTACGAGATCTCCAGCGTTGACGTGGAATCGAATCCACTTATTAGTGGCGTTCTCTATCATACACCCCAACGCCAGGCGCGGAAACGGACCCATAGGTAAGAAGCGAGTACAAAAGGTGCCAGTGGCGAACGTGACCTACCATGAACGTCAAAGTAGCCACCTCCGCGGAGGATGTATCTGATTTCCTCATCTTCATGCATGTGCCTGGAGAACATAACTTTCAGCGGGGATTCCACGTTGTGCTCAGGTGAAACCCACTCCGAATAGAATATCTTGAGCTTTTCCTCGTACTGATCGCCTAGAGCTTCTTTGGTGACGGTCATCTCCTCTATGGTCTTGTAATCGCGGTTACGGGCGATGGTGTCGACTTCGGCGTAGTCGTTCACCGTGGAGATTGACGTGGGGACATGCCAGAGGAGGACGCCGACAGCAGCGAGGGCGGCATTACTGACGGGTACGCCGGAGTCGTGGGGGAGGCCTTGGTCTCCGGGAAGCTCGTCAAAGTAGTATGCGCGCATGGAAGAGTCCGTCAATAGGGCGAGAGAGGAGGATAGGACAGTGGTCAGGTTGAGTTGTGGTGAGTGACCGCTGCCCATGACGCTCGAATTTAAGTGCTTTCTACAGGCTGTACACGGCCTCTTGTGCGTTGTTCCTCATGGTTCTACTTTCTCCAAAGAGCTCATGAGCGATCGAAATCTAAAACAAGGCACCCGCGATTTCCAGAACAATTATTGCGGGTTTGTATCCCTATGAAAGAACACGGCCTGTTGTTTCACAATGTGTCCTTTCGTCTTGTTCTATTTACTCCACCGAGTTTATACGCAATCGAAATCTTCTTGCCTGGTTATACCTTCTCCACAGAGTCTATACGCAATCGAAATCTAAAACAGGTAGTACGCGCGATTGCTATTACAAGCAGAACAGTTCCATCTCGCTCGTTATAGGCAATAACATAGAGTTGCCCGTGTGCGAAGAAAACGGCTTGATCGCCGACTTGGCATTTCTTGAAACTAATCCGCTGGATCATTGACCCCTTTGTTTCAAGCCAAAAAGATATCTGTGTAAGCAACCTACTTGGCATTGGAGGATACTGAGAATCCTCATCGAAAAGTGTCCTCTAACCACCGATTGCAGCTACGTGAGAATTGGGATTTCGCGGAGTTTTCTCCTGGCGATCAGAACGGCTTCGGAAGCCGCAAACCTACTAAGCCTGAGGTTACTAGATCCATGCCCTGTCCTCGTCGTCCTTCAGTCTCGCGATGCTGTTCCTTGCGTTGCTCACAAGTCACGGCATTCTACAAGGCCGCTTTACAAACTATCACTCTCAACTCACTCAGTTTCACGAAATGGTGGTAATGATCATCCTTGAGAGGAACCTGCGCCAGTCAAGTTTATCATAGCCTCAGGACAGTTACCGGTTCATCATGATGCATGGCCTGAATTCGTACCATATCTTTTGCTTCGTCCCTCACGTCGTGAAACTCGGATGCTCATACCAAAGTTGCTATTAGCTATGTGACGTCTGGATCCCATATCCTGCCCTTTCAGCTCATCTATTTTGCTATGACGGTAATGGTCATCACACCATGGACGTGGACTCTGCGGTGGCATGTTGGCCAGCTCCTGTATTGCTCGCATGGCGTGCTACATATCTCGTGAACGTGACGCCCATCAACACCGTTGGTGGTGAGTCGCTCTCTCCCATACACATTATGAACATCAGATGCTACTTGAAGGAGAAAAGACCTGAATCGTTAGCGCTCGATTTTCTTCATAGTTATCTATGTGCTCTATTGGGGGGTCGTCTCAGGACCGCTCGTAAGGCGACCTCGCTCCACGAATAGTATCCCATTCAGTCTCATGGATGCTATCCATCTTGTCTGCACCTTCCGCGGTCTTCGGTTGGGATCAGTCAGGCAAATTATATGCGTTCATCCCCAGTAGGTCATACCACGCCGTCAGATCATTTTCTCCAGTTGGACTCGGTCCCACCGTAGGCTGGTCTATCTCTGACGAAACACTACCCTCTTATCTGCGATACCTCCGATAGAGCGTTATTGCCATCATAGGCACCATTTCCTCTTATTCATCCCTTCAGACAGATTGGGACATGGGTCCCACATTGGGAGTTCTTCGCATCGGGCAGGATCCTGCTCAATGGCCCTCTTCTTTGACGCTCCGTGGTGTGCCACGTTGCTCACCGACTTTTAGGGACGCAGATGGCACCAGTAGTTTCGCCACATATTCCTCGTTCTGGGCGGATACCCTCTAACCTTTATCTTTGGTCGCGCATTCCTCGCTTTTGGCGTCTTCCACTATGTCATGTTGCATTCGCTCGACCGCACGTGCGGACTCTCGCAGATGGTCGTCGGATTCGGCATGATATCGCCCCTGGGATCCTTGCCAATCGGGCCATTGAGTGGTGGACATGGAGAAAGGTGGGTGGGCTTGTGGGATGGGTTTAGACGATGACGTGGTTCGTTCTGTGGGGAAATTGGATGGTGGACGGTCCCGTGCGTGCGGCGATATTCAAGTCTGGTGCTTGAGTACCGTGGTGCCGCCTGTGCGGATGTGGATGGAGAACAGTGAATGGTGAAGCCTAAGGGGTAGAGTTGAGCTGTCGGTTGAGCTGTTGGCGTGTCGCGCGGGCAGGAATGTCTTGTTTGGAGATAAGATCTCACTGAGGCCGTGCTCAGCAAGATTTTTGCTGCCGGTCGAGTTGCCATTCCATGTATGTTTTCCCTTTATCCCACCGGGTAGTGTGTATGGATATGTGGTGTGTGCACTCAAATGTTCTCTATCACTTGCGCACGTGACTTACCAATTAGCCACCTCCAAGTCCGCCGAGGACATACCTGATTTCCACTTCCTTATGCATGCCAGTGTGCCTGGAGGACATGACGCTCAGTCCAAATAGAATATCCGAGCTTTTCCTCGTACTGATCGCCTAGAGCTTCTTTGGTGGTGGTTATCTCCTCTATGGTCTTGTAGTCGCGGTCGTAGTGGTTCGCCGTGGACATTGATATGGGGACATGCCAGAGGAAGACACTGACACCAGCCTCGAGGGATCGATTAACGATACCTCCTGCAGACCTCCTGGAAGATTTGATGTAAGTGAGCTTTCTGACATGCTAACGATCGAAGAGCCTTTTTGCCAGTATGAATTTGGGGCGAATGCTTTTCGTCCACTACCTTTCCCGCTACTAGACGACTTCCCAGGTACGATTTATGATATACTACATGTCAGCACATCTACTATTGCACACCGTTCTCTGAGACTCAGATACATCGATCGTGATAGGTTGTTATCCCTTCAAACTATGTTGCGCGTTCAGGACTCAAGCATGTTGTTTCGCACCGTGCCGAGCGGTACATTTGCCTTTACACTGTACTCGTCCAGGAACATTCAAGTTGAGTGGCGAACCCGTGAGTGTTCAAACTAGTTCAGATTCGCCGCTCTTACGCCCTACAATTTCAGCATAACTCTGACGCGTCTGCAAGCTGAACCCATCCATCGCTTGAAGGGTTTCCTGGCCATCGTGATTGTGGTATTCCTCGCACAGGAACATCGTGGAAGTCTTGTGGGTGCATACGCCCAGTAAGTCTGCTTCCTTTCACACCTGTGCCATGACAATTTCGTGACCAACAACCCTCCAAACGCGTTCAGTGGCTCACAATACGTCCATCATACAAACCTCCCAATCTATTCAGTGACGACTCCGATTCAGACGAACCTCACGTCCCCAGCACCATCGACAAAGGCGAACGAAAGGTGGACGAAAGGTGGACGGTGCGTGTCGCGTTGGGCTGCATCCTCTGTAGCTGAGACTACAAGTGCCACCAGGCCCTCTCGATGGCGACCAAGCCAACTCTCGCCATCGCAACCCGTATGCATCTGCGCTCTCGCGGTGAAGACCTCTTCAACTCGAACTCCGACTCCGACTCTGATATTAACTCGACAATTTCTCCTCGGGTGCCACTCATCGGCATACATTCTACCGCAGATGACGTCGCTATCGCTGGCTCAGATGACGACACAAGTCTTTACCAGTCGGCCGACGAAGAAAGCTCGCCCGAGGATCAGTTATGTTCTCTACATTCGACTCAGCTCAAGAATTGCTCTCCAACATGACGGACTGGACTTGGCCTATTCCATCAAAGGCATGTATCGTATTCTCGACCTTATCTCCGAGCAGGGTAGTGGCAGTCTCGGTGAGTACCCCTTTCGATGTAGCCTTTCCGTACATCGCCCTACCGACTAATCAAACTCTGTCCGACTTGAGTTAGAGCTCACCACATCCATCTCTTACTCGTTCTCATTTCGATCAAGGTATGTATCGTGCCCAATTTCATTTAGATACTGATACGCCCAGAATTTGTTCCTTGATTTCCGATAACAACCACGCTCTACCCGCGGTGCGATTTGCTGTTCGACTACATCTTATTGGACAGTTCGCGCCACTGACTGTGGTCTTTCCGATATAGGACACTCTTCGTTTCTCCACCGGACAGCTCAGACACGCCGCACGCGGATGGGGCCAGAGTCAGGTAGAGGTTATAAGAGACGCGTGAGTATCCGTTTCGACACCCCTGTATAGACATTGGCACCGTCCAACAAGGCCCAGTGAGAAGAATAAGATACAAACTACCAAACTCGTATACACATGGGGACGTGTAATTTATATGTGAAACTCAGTAGTTCAAACATGAAGAAATAATATAGCGGACGACGTATGGATAGTCAGTTCCGATCATCACCGGCACCTATCTGCTTCATTCATCCATGATCCACGTTAATGGCACTCTTTGATCTCAATCTCGCGTGCTGTCTGTCGCCCAGTCTGTGTCACCACCACTCGCAACTGATAACCCTTTTTTGTGGAAGAAAAATGTCGATAGCACATGTCCAAGAATACCGTGACATTAATATACGTGTGTTCTGCCCATGTAAGCTATCACATAACCACCTCTGAATCTGGATACATCTACTTTCAACCTCACATCACGACCCGTCGTTCAAGCGGCAAGAGTCCTCGCTCAAACCTGAACCAGCACTCTCGAAACCTCGAGAATCACAGGTAGCCATCGTGGGTTCCCTCACCCATCTGACGTACATACACTTGGAATGATTGTCTGGGGGTGGTGGAGGCACTAGCGACCAACTGGTGGTATGTGGTGGCTGAGCGTCTTGAGAATGGGACGTCAGCTGCGGAATCGCAGTCAGCACTCCCGTTGTATGGCGACCAGCGACGATGGGCTTCTTCGTACAGCATGAGGCACCCGTACGCTTGATGTGCCCCGTACTCTCGGCGATGAACGGTCTCGAGAGTCCTGGATTGCCTGAAGCCTTCCTCGAAGGAGCATAGCGCTTGGGGTTCAGACTGCACACCACCAACTGTCTGGCCTTTACCGTTGGCTAACGTCGCACTAGTCAACGGATTTCATATGAGCAGGATGGAGTAGACATACGAGCTAGGATACGTCCATTCCTGCAGTTCAGAATGAGGCTGGTGGTTACAGTCACTGAGGAGCGCATTGTGAGTTATAGATGGCGAGAATGAGATCAACAAAATAGCTGACCAGTCGAATTTACACCAGCGGTTGACACAGATCCAGTGCTCAAAATCAGCCTCAGTGTGCGTGTGAAGGACAAGTTTTGAACCAGTACAGAAGAAGTGGGATTTCTGCCGCCGTGTCATGCTAGTGTTGTGACAATGGATGGTAGGTGAATAGAGGCCCTTCAAAACGTATAATTGAACAACCTTAAGTGAATGGCCACCGGTCAACTTACGTTTGAAAGGCATTTTTCGCCAAGTCTGGTTAATCGGATGTCAGGTGCTTGTAGATGGGAGTTTGATACTTGGGTAGCATGTTGTGTTGAGCAGAACCCACTGCTTCATGTTCATTATTGGCAGGAGTACTGCGACGAAAAGAAATCAGAGACTGAAAGAACGAAAGGAAACCCAGAGAATGTCTGGTTGACTGTACTGTTGGGCAAGACTTACCGAGTGACTCTGAGGGAAAGAAGAGAGGAGACAGGCATGATGTCATACTGGCCTCTATATGTATTGTGGTAGGATGCCAAACTGTGCATAGCTAGGCGCTCGTTGACTCATACTTACCAACTGATGTGCGGTCGTGATTGAGGCATGCCAAGGGAAGAAGCCAGCCAAAATCGGGCCACTGGCCGTGACCCTGCGTAGGATTGGGTGAACTACAAGGCAAAACTGATTGATGTAGAAATACAACAACCTGATGGGGACTGGAAGCACGCCAATGGATATGAGTTGTGTGATATGGTTGTATGATATGGTGACTAACTCTTCTAGTTCACGTTTTGATGCATCCTCAACGACACGGTGCATCAATGTATCCAGTTTGTGGTCTGGGGATGTCTGGAGGTGGGGTGGATGGCACAGGTACACCATTCGTCATGTCCCCGCTTGTGCTGACTCGCCTGGTTTCCAGCTAGTGTGTCCATTTCGACTCATCTTGAGTTGCGGCGTGCTGTGCTCGTTGCGCAGTTCGTTCTGCATCCTACCTCATCCGTTTGGATGCTGTCCCCGTTGGTTTTGCAGCTCCACTCGCTCTGGATGTCTCTCGGCTCAACCTCCTCTCCTACCTGGCCTCCTGGTCCTCTATGTCGAGTTTGCACGTCTGTTTCATGGTCCCACACATTCACCCCGTCCCTGGGACACTCGTGGGCATCACCTGGCAGTGAGTTTTCTGCGCTCGGCGCCAGACCAGCACGCATTGCAGCGGAGATACAGACATTTGGAGGTTCTGCAGGGAAACGTGTCAGTAGTAGCATGGGGTAGGCTAAAAAAACTACATGCCACTGTCCTCATATTCACGGATGGTCCTCTTGACGTGGTCGATTTGATTCTGGAGGCTGTTGACCTCACACTTAGTGCAACCTCGCGCTTGGCATTACCAAATACTCTGGACAGGACCACTTTCGCGCCATCGAGCTTGCGTTGTACATCGTTCATTGCGTTGTCCACGTGTTGGCTGGCATTGTCTACAATCGCACTGAGCAGAGGCTAAGGCGGCAGCCTGGTCTGCGTTCACCTGATCCGCCACCCTCTGCGCGTTGTTCGTTGATAACAGGTTGAAGCTCCAGATGCGCCAGTCATATGACTCCAGTAGGTAAGATGCAAAGTCATTTTACCTGGGCTGCCAGGAGCCATTAGCAAAACAAGAGAGCGATATAGGATGGTGGTGAACCTGTTGAAAACGCTGGTCCGCTGACTGAGGTGAGAGAATGACGTAGAATAAGCCCATAGCTGCAGGGCATCTCACCACCGTCTCCACAGTTGTTAGGGCCTTGGGTGAGTTGGACTGCATGAGGAGGAGCGAGCGAGCAGTATGAAGTGTAAATTGAAATTCTCGATAAACAATAGACGGTGAACAATAGACGGCGAACAATAGGCAGAGCCCACTTACACCTGGCGTGTATCCACACCCCAACTCTTCTTCAACTGCCACCAACTTTCACGCCCCTCATGCCAACTACCCAAGAGACTCTCGCACCCGGAGCTGCCCATTACAGAGCACAGTCGGATGCCCCGAAATCGAGAAGATCAGCTGAGAAACTGGTGATGCGGGAGAATGCGCGGATGACAACAAACCGCAAGGTGTGCAACAAATCCGATTACAGTGAATTCCTGAGTAACTACCTACTTGCAGTGTCCTGTGGAACAAACGGTCGCCGATGATAATGATGATGATGATGCTGTGGTGATTCTCGACGATGACGACCCAATCCGAGAGACCCCATGTGGGCCATGCAAGAGGGTTGGAGAGATCTGCCGCGGCAACCCTGGAATGACGTGTGTCAAATGCTTCCACACAAAGATCAAATGCGACGCATGTGAAGCACCCAGAAAAGCCAAGGAACTGGTGATGCGGGAGAACGCGCGGATGACAACGAAGCGCAAGGTGTGCAATGAATCCGATTACAGTGAATTCCTAAGTAACTACTTAGTACTTTCAGCGTCCTCAGGCTGTGGAACAAATGGTCGCTGATGATAGTGATGACGACGCTGTGGTTATTCTCGACAATGATGAACCAATCCGAGAGACCCTGTGTGGGCCATGCAAGAGGGTTGGAGAGATTTGCCGTGGCAACCCTGGAATGACATGCGTCAAATGCTTCCACATGAAGATCAAGTGCGACACATGTGAAGCACCCAGAAAGAAGCAGAGGATGCTACCTGGTTGGACCCCACAAGCAGAGGATGTGAAGAAGACCATCTTGGCACTGGAAGCCAAGATTCTGTCATCTCACAAGACGCTGGAGGAGTTGCAGCAGTGAATGGAAGAGGCACAGAGGGAGGTTGATCTCCAGGAAGGTGCCTTAAGTACCCTTAAGTTCGTGCTGCACCTTGACTTGTGAACCTATAGTACGGGACTGCCTACTTGCTGTACATTATTCTAGGGGGGTTGATGTAGTATACTGTGACCTGCTGCCATTATATGTACCCTTCTCAACAATCTTACAATACACATATATGTATACTGTTGGCAAAAAAGTTGGGTGAAAGACGTGCAGCAGGGCTAGATCGAGGTCCAAACAAATGAATCACCATCCTGTGTTTACGGTCGAGATCTAGCCACTTGAATCAGCCCAGTCACCCGTCTTAGGATCTCCGATCAGTCTGTTGCCAAACGACGTGTAAATATACTGTATATGTCCGACAAGTGTGAACCAGATATCACCAGAACGCTACATACGCACGTCACGGTTGCGAGGGATCAAGAATGCGCCAAAATACTTGTCCAGGTCTCCCATCGCCATCCAAGGCACGATTTTCCACATACCCATCCGGTCGAACGACCACGATCGTGATCTGCTCCGGGTCGATTCCGAACCGTACATATCCCCCTCTGCCTTGGCTCCAAATCACATCGACATCATCGAGGAGCACTCTGCAAGGACAGCTGTCAGAACCCCGGGTGTTGACGACCACATAACATCGTTGTAGTTGTCTCTGTGCACTAGATGTGCCACCATGTCTTCATCAATGGTAGTGGTAATGGCGTTGGTGATGGCAACGGCCTGGTAGTGGCGTCATTGTTTTTGTTGTCAACAACATGACAGTGCCAATGGACCAGAAGCAAGTTTTATAGAAACCAGTGATGAGGTAAAGAGAGCGATCGAGACGTCGACCACCTTAACGCTTTTTGGCAAACTCATACCAGTCAAGAGCTCTGTCCATTGCCACCTCTCGAAGTTGTTCGAACTGGGAGAGTTTAACAGAATGCACATCACGTGTGAGCAGAAGGACTGAGCCAGCAGAAGTAGACGTGTCAAATTCATAAGTACCTGGGCTGGGACAACACTGTCAGTAAATAGATAGCATGTAGACGCGTGCGTAAGGGGTACCTTGTTTCAATACGTTTCACTCCATAGGAGTAGATCGGGCCAGAAGATATGGCATTGTCACTTGATTTGATATCTTCATTTGGGATGGCAACAGGTTGGAAGTTTTTAGGAACTCCATGACGATCGTGGAGATGGCTGTCACTGCTTTTTTGAATGTTGAACAAGATGTCAAATTGGCCGCATCAGTATCAACAGTGCCAACATCTCCAATCTCGAGTCCATGGTCTTGGTAATTTTGTGGGAGTGTACTCATTGGCTCTGGCATTCACAGCGGGTATCCATAGTCAGGATGACATGCAAGCAGGTATTTCGCATACACATTCTGGTAGGAGTTATTAGGCATCAGTGGGGCAAGACTGGGCCAGGTGTTGAAGAGGTTGGCGACGAACGCGAGGTTGAGGCGGGGGTTCCGCCGACGAGAGAAGAGACTGTCAAGTACTTGCGACAGCCGATCGCCGCAGCGTTTTGAAGGACTTGCTCGGCACGTTGACGAACGTCCCTTGTTTGTAGAGCAGCACGAGAGCATTCATCAGGCTTGAGCTAGTTGAGAAGGACTGTGTAATTTTCACCGTCGGACACGTCACGGCTAAAGTTGTTTACTCTGAAGCAAGCCGTGGTCAGGTCAATCTCGAGTGTGCCGAAAGGGTAACCTCACCTCCTCTTCTAGCCTGCAGCCTTCAAGTGATAGTTGAACCATCAGAGCAGAATTTGATCGGGGGTCAAACAAAGGAGATTGTCAATGGTCTCATCCTCCTTGCAAAGCCGATACAATTCGGGATGCAGTTTGATGTCGACCTGGGCAAGGAGATCTCTGTGAATGATCTGCCAGATGAGTCCAAGGATGAGATGTTCCCTGCCATCTGAATATATCTGATGAGCCGATGTTGTTGTTTTCTGTGATTTGGAAAGCATTGAGGGATTTACGAGCCGTGGGAATGTTGAGAACACAAGTGTCGATGGTGTCTGGGACGGAATCGTTGATTACAGAGGATCAAGCCATCACGACACTCGTCAAAGAGTTGCGTTGTGTCTGTGGGAATAGGGAAACAATGACCGATATCGGGATCATTCTCAATGACCTGTCCTTGGTGTGAGGAGGTAGCTAGAGAGCGACAGATCACAGTGTGCATACGCCATTTGATGTGGTTGGTGAACTCCTTTCGCTTGTCCTCATTGATGGTGCAGCCCACGTTGGCATTTGAGCCTTTCACGGTGACTTTGCCGGCCCTGATGGGCAAGACAGAGGCTCCAGACTGTGTTCTTAGCTTGACGTTGAGCTAGGAAGGGAGGATGAGGAGAGGGGTGACCACGAGATGACATCATGGCACACCTTGACCCAATCTTCGAGCTCGACCTTGCCACTGGCATCGACAGACACGCCCTTGAGCGTCTCGTGGGCCTGATTGTAGGACTTGCCGCTGCTCTGCAATGCCTGCAGCACGGCGCTCTTGTCTATATGCCCAGGGGTGTCAGTGGAGATCGCACTGATGATCATGATCAATTATCGGTGCGACCAAGTACTCAGAACTTACTTGACGTGATTGACGAGATCGAGCATGTCATCTCCGGTGACTTCTGGGTACTTTTTCTGTAGACGGAATGCTTCCATGGTGGTGGTGGTGGTGGAGATGGAAGTAGATGTGTTTCGGACTGTTCGGGTGGCACTGTCATCGTTGACGAGCCCGACGTGTATTTGTTTATTATATAGTACTGTCCAATGCTGCGCATTGCAGCTAGTCAACTGCAGAGCTGACACATCTTCTTAGCCAATGACAAGCACCGCTGTAAGTATTCCCATGACCATTACCCAGGCCAATGTCCTCCACGCGTTCTACTGGCTCCCGCTCGGCATAGCCTTTACTACGCAGTATGGCTACACCCCCAAGACCGTCCGCGGTTGAAGCATGCAGGTCCGTGCACTCCAACGCCGCTCACCCACCTGCTCTCAACCCAGATACCTCTGCCTGGGATGACATTGTCCTCTTTGACTGCTTCACTACCCACTCGGGTCGGCCCATCGTCCGAGGCGATGTCATCTCGCTCAGGTATGCCTACGCATGAGTGTATGTATTTTGGCTTGCTAACAACGTGCACCAGAGACCCTGTCGACAGTCGGAAAATGATTGTCAAGCGTGTCCTTGCCGTCAAACACGACCTTGGACAGACTCTCACCCCATACCCCAACACTGAGGTGCTCATCCCAGAGGGCCACATATGGGTCGAGGGCAGTGAGCCTTTTTGCACATTGGACAGCAACTCGTTTGGTCCGGTACGTCACATCACCCATCATTGCTCTTTCGCATCATTGTGACCTGGGACAACTGAATATGTGCCCCTGGGGCTGGTTGATGCGAAACTGAGCTATATCATACGGCCCTTGCACAGGTTTTGTCCATTGAAGCTTCCAGAACCACCAGCCGCGAAAGTAAGCATCCCACAGGATTACCACTGGCGCGATGCCATGGCAGCTTTTGAAAGAGAACGTAAAAGACAGGCCCACGTCAAAACCAATGTCCCTTGACTACCTAGATTTTTGTGTATCTAAACATGGGTGACCAATCTCCATGGAATGACCTTCTATCCAAGGTGTTCACTGGAACCCCGCTCGCTGGTTGTCGCACTGGATCATATGCCTAATATCCTGTCAGCTTCGGGTGAACCAGCAGGAGGTATGTCCTTTCGAAGCGAAACAGCCACAGGCGAGACACCCTCGTTGCAAGCCAACGCAACGATGACATCAATGTCTGACATGGCCCGTGTCAAAACACAGGATCGTCTAGAGCATATGGACGCACCTTCGAGTGAGTGGCCAACAGTCTATGGGAAAAATAAATACACGATGGGTACGATGAATGCACTCAAAGCCGCGAAAACTAGAACAAAAGTATGACTTGTCACACACATAGAATCATGGATAAGCAACTGAAAGCTTACCAATATACGTCCTGTGACCATGACTACCATAAAGCTGATATCCAGTTGCATGCTAATCATGTCCGTCAGTATAGTGCAACCGTCCCATAAACTAATTGACATGCCTGTGCTCAATGCATTGGCTGGCGCACGGATCCTCAGACCCACAATTTCAGCAGGCTGTCGACACAGTTCATCCAACTGTCAAAGACGACTGCAAAAAGATCAACATATACGTCATGCCTAGCCATCCAACAGCAAAGAAGGCATTGAAGACGAATAGCAGCGCGCTCACGACCTGTGCCCCACCACCTTTGACACTCCCAAGCACAAAAAGCAGCACCATGGTTAGACACTGCCCCACTGCACTGAAAAGCATGAGCTTTCCGACCCAATCGATCAGGAAGGTGGCAATGAGAGAAGCAAGAAAGTATTCTGTGCTGTTTGCAGCAGTGATGATATGCGACGTCACATCAGAAAGGCCAAGGCGTTGGAACAATAATGTCTGAAAGGACAATCATCAATGCATTGGCTGAAGCTGACAAGACCAAAACTGACAGTGTAGCTATCAAGAATTCAATGAGCTGAGAACTATCAATAAAAATATTCTAGACCCACTAGGTGATCAAGTTTATTTGTTGAAAACATTGGTTGATGACTCCGAGAGAAGCTCATCTGAAGTTTTGAGAACAACCGTCTGTGAAGAGCTCCCTTAACTGCGAGCGCAAGCCTTTGGCTTCCTTGCTATCATAGTGACCATCTTCAATCTCCACTGCTTTGCGAATGGCATGATACGTTCTTTGCACCTCGGGGTCACTGAATGGTTCACTGTCTAATGCTGAAATCACAGCTGCGGCTTCTGCATAGCGTCCATGTTTCATAAGCCTGGTAGCGCAGGCTGAGTACCAATCCTCAACAATTTCAATGTACCCACCATCTTGGTGACTCAGGAAGCTAATAACAGGTCACTTTTGCGCAAGTATCAACAGGGTCAGAACATGCATGAAACCAATCCCTAGGATCATGATAAGTGCAAGAATAATCTGGAGTGCGATTGGGACCTGCCACTGGGCAGAAGATCCAGATGCCCAGTACCTAGAAACTGTGAATCACCGCACCCCTTCTGGAGATAGGACGTACATTGCGAAATCAACCCACTGCATGAATGGACTGGTCAGTTCCAGAGAACAAAAAACGGCGAGTCTTGCTCACATAGCTGTACCCAACGATCTCAGTGGTGATCCAGAGAACAAGCGAGAGAACGCCACGCTGTTAAGTTGGTATTTCGGGGTTACCGATCAACTCCGACGAAACTCTGGAGCGCCGGAGTTTCGTAGTGAACCTTTGGCGAAGACGATTCAGTTGGAACGTCATGCCCTTACTGGGAGTTCTTTAATAGGTTCGGGGTTACGGAGTTCGGGGATCGGAGTTTGGGGATGTAGAGTCGAGGAGAGGGACTTCACGTTGAAGCAATGAAGTCGAGTAGCGAGGTCAGAGGAGAGTCGAAGACTCAAGCGGAGTTGTTGAATGAACTAAGTTGATATTCGAACTGAAGTCCGAAGGTACAGAGTACGGAGGTCTAAATACTCGGAGAACTGAATAGAATACATTCGGGGTTATGACAAAGGATCTTAGTAAGTACACGAAGTCAAGAATGTACGGTAATCGAAAAGCCGGAGCTGTGTTCGGGGTTGCACTTTGTCGGGGCGGTGCAACGATAGGCAGGGCACAGGTTAGTTACGAGAACAAAATGTAAACTAGTACGAAAGAAGAGGAGCGAAGTAAAGAAGAGTTTATACTTGAAGGTAAACTCCGAGCGGAGTAATGAAAGTCCGAAGTGACTGGGACGGGGTTTGGTGCGGGGCAATGGAGTTTGAGGCTTCGGGGTTCGGGGTTGGACTTAGAGGTTTTCTGGGATATGACACACGCACAATATCACCATACCAAATGCAATGAGACTGCCTTCAATCATGATCAAGCTGCCTCTCTTGGCAGCAGGGGAACACTCTGCATGATAACCAGGCACGGTTGATGTCTGTATGTGGTCAGCGAGCAGATGCACAAGGTTGAAAACATGTTCCATGCACGTTGAGTCCATTTCCGAGGGAAGTAATGATGCACGCGATGACGAGCTGAGCATAGCTATACGACATTGTTTGTAGCATAGTACGCGAGATTCACTACCACTGTATTTGTCATCGGGATGGAGTTGCTTGAGCATCCCCCTGGCAGGCTGAGCTTGGCATTGAAGATTCAGAGGAAGGTGTTGTTGACCTCGAGAGACTTGTGAATGAAGGGGGCCACGGCTGTCAGCATCACTGCGTTGGTTGGAGTTGGGTAAGTTCTATGGACAATGGTTGGAAACGTGAGAGGATCATCCTTGATGAACTTGATGGTGTCCAGGAGCAAGCTCTCATCAAACATTCATACATTGCACCATGATAACATGTTGGTAACGCTCACCCAGTGGCGTCTATGAGCCTCTCTTCCATGCTCTGAAGATCTCTCTGGATGTCCTCATTCTGGGCGGGGGTTGTGATCAGGGAGGTTGTGGTTTGTGCAGGGATTGGGGTACGATTTTCTCGCACTGCATTCTGAACTACACTGAGACAACGGTCAAGGTTCTCGATGGTTTCAGCTTGCTGTTGGGCCCCCTTTTGTAGGGAAGTTAAGCGCTGTTCCACTACAAACATTTTTTGAGCTAAAACGGCGTCTTAGGCAATTATCATTGGTGAGAAAAGATGAGCAAACTTGTGAGCAAAGATTAACCTGGCCTCAAAGCCTTGCCTTCTATTCCAAAATTGTCTGAGGTAGTGATCTCAGACGCTGCTGACATCACACTTGTGGATCCCCTGGAGCTGATCTGGGATGCTGTTGATGTAGACTGCCTGGGTCCCATCATCGTAGTGTTGAGTTGAGTTGTGATAAGTCTGATATGTGTCACACGGACACACTGCACAGCCATACGGTGCTCTGACAGTCACAGAACACCGAGGCTGCACTGTTGTACGCAGTGCTTTGTTTTCCAACTCGACAAGATGGGCGAGGCTTCTGGAAACGGATGTCTTACTACGGCTTTATGAGCTTGTTCCGAGTCGAAGAACTTTAGTACTTGGTAGATAAGTACTGGTGTCATGTAAGTGTGTCCGACATGTTCCGTAGACAACTCGTCCTTGACTAGGACTGACGTGCTCTAGGCATAGGCACCATTCCATCACACCAAGTGAAGTTTGGTTCACACCCCAATGTAAGTTCACTGTCTACTTACTTACCTTGCACCTGCAACCGTCGCTGACAATGCAAGACATGAAATGAGTAGTGAGCATGATGTGATGGTGTTCCATCATATAAGAAGTAAAAGTGCGTGATGCAGCCATGGCACTTGTCAAGACCATGTAAGTAGGATGTAAAGAGTCATCTGCCAGCGAGACAATCGCAGTGAGGTAGAGAATGTGGATG
>JBBPLG010000631.1:0-16100 GCA_038089695.1 Xanthoconium separans | reverse complement strand
CTGCCCCATTTGGACCCCTCCTGTGGCGTCCACGAGCTTGTTTGCTCGTTTGGCGCATCCTTGCTCTGTCTGGACCCTTCCTGAGGCGTTGACAGGCTCAATGGCTTTGTCGACGCACCCTAGCCCCTCCTGGATCCCTCCCGAGGCGCTGACAAGCCCGTTGGTTCGTCCGACGCACCTGACTCTCTTTAGATCGCCCCCATGGCGTCAACGAGCATGTTCGCTTGTTTGGCGCATCCTTGCCCTGTCTGAACCCTTCCTGAGGCGTTGACAAGCCCAACGGCTTCGTCGACACACCCTAGCCCCTCCTGGATCCCTTTCCTCGGCGCCGACGAGCCCGTTGGTTTGTCCAACACACCCAACTCTCTTTAGACCACCCGCGTGGCATCGACGAGCTCATTGGCTCGTTGGCGCATCCTCGCCCCGTTTGGACCACTCCCGTGGCGTCAACGAGCGCCTCCACTCGTTTCGCGCATCCTCGCCCTGTCTGGACCCTGCCGAGCCGTCGATGAGCCCAACGGCTTGCTCGATGCATACACACCATCTCTGGACCCCTCCTGTGGCCTCGACGAGCCCGTCGGCTCGTTTGGGGCACCCTCACACTGGTTGGACCACTCCCATGGCGTCAACGAGCCCGTTGGCTCGTTCGACGCATCTGCGCCCCTTCTGGACCATTTCATCAACAAACCGAGTGGCTTGTTCGATGGACCTGTCTGCCACCTGGACCCCTCCTGACGTGTCGAGGAGCCTGACAGCTCATTCGATGCACCCATCCCCTTTCTGGACCCTTCCCACTGCGTCAACACAGCAATGATGGGCCCCGTTGTAGTGTACAATGTATTTTAGACACAATATATATTATTATTATTGATCATCGTGTGAGTGCACCCAGAGTGGAATCACAGGCCTGCACAATCGGTACAATGCGCGCGGTCCAGCGAACTGCACAGCATTACCTAAGTGCTGTACAGCGCTGTACACGACTGTGACAGCAGTAGACAGGGGGGGACCTTACTGTAGCACTGTAGCCCCTGTACAGCCTTGTACAGTCCTGGACAGGGGTAAAGTGATTTACTGATGGATCCTGAGGAGCACTTCAGGATCCCCAACAAACGCTGCAGCCACAGGTAATGCCACGGTTGTCTTCACTGGCATGCTACCCACTATCTCCGCATTTGCTGTTGAAGCTCGATGCACTGATGTCGCCATACCTGACACACACCCCAACAAGGAGCCAATGGAATTTTCACCCTGGTAGCCACGGTCATGAAACCTGCTCTTATTGCTATCAACGTCCGTGTCGATCTACCCCACCACTCCGCCGGATCACCCCTTAACAGACAAAGAGCTTGAGATGGCCTTGTACCCTCCTCGACCCTCTTGGTATGACACAAACAACATTGTCTCGTTTCTTGTGCTCGTCTCGTCCCGTTTTCAAGAAATAGGCCGTCCAGGTATTGTTGTGTCCAGCTGATTCAAGCCGAAGTTTGGTGTGCAGTCGCAGTGGATGAGCCAGCCGGAACCAGGGATTCTTGCCGCTCGCAGTGAGATCCTTCGGCATCTTGATGGCCTGGTGGAGCCTGAGGATGCATGGTAGATGAACCGACAGTCGGAATCGGGGATTCTTGCTGCTCCTTGTGAGATCCTTCGGCATCTTGATGCTGGCCTGGTGGAGCCTGAGGATACACGGTAGATGAACCAGCGGCAGTCGGAATCGGGGATTCTTGCTGCTCCTCGTGGGGTCCGTCGGCATCTTGATGCTGGCCTGGTGGAGCCTGAGGATACACGGTAGATGAACCAGCGGCAGTTGGAATCGAGGATTCTTGCTGCTCCTCGTGGGGTCCATCGGTATTTTGATGCTGGCCTGGTGGAGCTTGAGGGTGTGCGGCGGACGGACCGGCAGTCGGAATCGGGGATTCTTGCCGCTCGTGGTGAGATCCTTCAGCATTTCGATGCTGATCTGATAAAGCTTGAGGATGATGTCAATACAAGTAAAAGTAATAGTAAAGTTGCACGTACTGAGACTATCTGCAACATCGTGCGCATGTTGCAAATCTGTTCGGATGAATCCTAAGAGTCGTCCTGCACGCATGAAATAACTGGGGTCCTGTGGGTCCTCATCACATGGACGAAAACGGTTTCGGAGGGCTCTTTGAATTGCAGCAGCCATTGCATAGCAGGATGCTTCTCGGAAGAAATATCGGCCTCCCCCGAGTTGTTGACTAATCGAGTTGATGAGCGTAGCGACGTCAACGAGAGCTGGGGCTTGGAGTGAGTCCCACGATTGCGTGTTGAGAAGTACGTCGCGGCAAGGGTTGGTTGTTCCTAGAGGTCGAACCCTATCGACAGCTGGACCCCAGATCGTGATTCGGATCGTGCGATATACTTGTAGTCGCCAGGTGGTAACCGAACTTGTCCTGCGTTGGACCTCGAGGCAGATGTACTCGTGCTGGAAGTCGCACAGCACGCGGCGTATCTTGAAATGGTGAACTGATGTTACGCAGTAAGCCCTTCGGTGATCTGCGGCGAGAACTCTAAGCCCCCAGTCGTGGATCGTATATAGGTTTCGTCTTCCGGGGTTGAGCAAGGGGTCCATCGTGATTGTGGGCCTTGATTCGTTGTGTTCTTTCTTGTGAAAAAGCTGAGAAGGTATGTGCTTCAAGTTGCAAATGTGGCTGACCCGCGGATGTACTCCACTCAACCTCGTCTCATCTCTGTCAGCTTTCCCTTCCCCTTTGACGCAGAATTGACGGATCTCATCTTCACGACCTCGCCGACATCCACAGCCTAGAGCCACTCGTTTTATCTTCAGAGTTCATGTACAATGTCTTCGATCGATCCTCCATACTGTCATGTCCAACCATCTGGGTCCCGCTGGCTCATCGGCGATGTGGCTCCCAAAAGTCATGATGGAGATTGACACCTACTGGCATGGATGGCTCGCACCGCCCAGTATCTAGATTTCCCACAGAACAGGGTTCCCATCCGGACAACCCAACCATGCGAGAAGCCTGCATGCTCGCAGTCAGCCACAACGTCGTTCAAAACCTCGAATCGCTATACAGCTGGAGGTGATCACTTTTTTTGCAAACATACACGAATTGGCTCCTGCTCACGTCGTATATCTATCCTATCTATTCTAGGAAAAGGACCCCCTGTCGTCCCCGAGTCGGCTCACCCAGCACAAGTCCAAGTGCTTCCAGATGGCAGTGTAGAGTATGGTTTGTATGTGCTTCGCATGGTCGCCCCGCGCCCGCAAGTACTGAGTGTTGAATTCAAAGTCATGCTTGATACTATTAGATGTGACACTGGGTGGATCATTGATGCTATGGCTGGTGTGTAAGTACCATTGTCTTCAAATATATGAGTACCTTCGCATCTTGAGGCGCGTACTTTCACTGGACGGCCCCAACGAGTCCACGACACGAGTCCACGACGACTTTAACAGCTTCCAGGCACGCTTTCCTCACCCGAATGTTAAGTACAGCAAAGCGGGGTCATGGCAGGCTGAAAAGCGAAAGATCCTCACCTGGCGAATCATATCCGACGCACAAATTACTCGGACAATAGCGTTGACACGATCAGATTGGATTAACCACCCGAGAGCCTACGCCAAACACAAATTCGAGACACATGTTCCCGCCAGTCCACGAACACCCATCCACCTAGTCACACACGATACGAAAACTACACCCCTGGCGGGAACCGAGAACAGAAAGCATGATATAAGACGATTTGGGTTTGGGTTTGGGTATTTAGTGCTTGCAGTCACCGCACTTGCAGGCGCAGCTAGACAGCAAACGATCAACATGGCGTATGAACGAGTAAGATAACGAACACATACGTGGACTCGCACTTGCAGGTCTCGGTGCCAGCGCAGCACGCCTGGTTGACGGGGATGGAGATGATCTACAAGGATCGTTCGTCAGCTATCACGTCGCCGACAGCACACACGACTCAACAGTCTGCATGATGTTGTTAGCGAGGTTGATAGAACGCGTTGTTTGGATGTGGGTCAAGTTGGAGATGGGGTTCCAGAGTGGAAAGGAGGGATTTTATAGCTTTGGCCGACCAAAATTTGGCGTTATTTTGCAAAAGACATGTATCCCCATCGGGTCTTCTACCAGGAATGCGCATCTCTCTCTCCCACAGCATATCGTCAATGGCCAGCCCTTTCCTGTTCTACTCAATGGCGTCTGTCAAAACAGGATATATGCGATACGTGAACAAAATGACTACCATACCTGTCTCTTTCATTTCATTTTTTCCTCTTGGTGACCCCCATAAACGACGACAAACCTAGTGGAAAAAAAAATAATTAAGAATAGCCATGGATGAGAGGAGCGAACTGGGGATGAGGTGTTTCGATTCGTTTGCAGTTAGCGATCGGTTATCATGATCTTGCGCGCCAGCGCACCCTCGTTGGGCAGATAGCCAGTGGGTTTCGGTCCATACACGGTGCTGCTTTGGATAACTTGTCTTTCGGCATGTTCAAGGTTTCCTTCCACCCGCCGTCACATGAATATTTTCTGCATTAATCCCAAATGTATCGACAATATATTTGGGAAGGTTCTTGAGACAAGTCGATAAGCACTGCCCCACTGCGACTGGCGTCAATGCCAAAGGCCAAAGGCTGCCGTGGCAACCCACCAAGTACCACTGGGCCATCATCACTCTACAGTATGTTTGTGAAACAGAATAATTAGAGTGGTATCTCGAATGGACAGCTTATCTGATATGGTGCGACAACCTCGAGCAACAACTTGGCACTGTAGGATCATGATGCATGATGTTCCGCGCCGCAACGTCCCTGAGTGGAGTCACACGTGGGCAAGTTTGGCCGGATAAAACATCTTTGCGACGGGGCTTCGGAAGGAGTGCGGCGACCGGCATATACCTTGCAGGGGAGGACGGATTCGCCTTTCATGGTGCTTAGGTTCTGTCATTGGGACGACTTGCCTGCTAGTTTTGGCTTGTTAGTGGAGTGTGAACACACACGATCCACGAGGTAGAGCAACGATTCATATGTGGAATCTCGTCCCCCGGATGAGAGTCACCTGGCGGTCATTGAATGGGATCGGGCCATAAGCGGACTGAACGATAACAAAGAATGACGGGTGCGGGATGATGTGGGCCCTGGTGGCTGGACAGGGATGATGAGTACAACATTCACGCCAAAGGTAGCTTCAAAGTAGCGAAAGGATGCCAATGGCGACGAAGGGGTGAAGAGATGTGGACTGCATGCCAACGAGCGTCGTCTCTTCGACCGTCAGTACTTCAGTACGAAACAAGCATTGTCAACCTCGAGCTCGCTTTGTTTGTCCATCATACATCAAAGTTCATCGCTATGGCACAGCATGAGAAGTACTCAGACCATCCTTCCCGGGCGGACGTCACTGACGATCACCACCTACAACAGACCTCACTCTCGCAAAGGACAACAACGGTGGTAACACAAATCAGATTGCGTCACACAACTTGTAGGATTTCCCTATTCCCCAGACACTCATCGACCAACTCGTAGTACAGTACACCAACATCGCAGGGACCAAGAATCAAAACACGGGGAAAGATATGATTTAGTGCTTGCAGTCACCGCACTTGCAGGTGCAACTGGAGAGAAAGCGATCAGCAACGCGGCACGCTGCGAGGCGAGCATCATGATACGTACGTAGACTCGCACTTGCAGGTGCCCTGAGAGCAGCATGCCTCGTTAACGGGGATGGAGATGACCTATATCAACGCAGTCCGTCGGCCATCGCAACGTCGACACATGCTGAACTCACAGTCTGCATGTTGTGAATGAGGATGATTTGCTAGAAGGTGAATTGACTGGAGAACGGGGACACTCAAGACCAGAGGTGTTTTATACCTCTAGAAGATCCCAGTTTGGTGTTATTTACGTTCTTGTCGTCCGCGTACTTCACGGCACTGGACGTACCTCTTGCTCCCACACTGTTGCCGCCGAGATAGACCCTTGCCCGCTCTATAGAGGAACCCTACCACGAGACAAAACAAGACGTGATGGTTACAGGACTTTTGATCCATCGCACCTCGTCGTGAGATCTGAGGGTATTAATGGGAAAAGGAAGGATAGGGTATAGAAAGGCCGTGAGGCGTTGCAATGTCCTGCGAATACAACACAATGATTAGGGTATCAATTCTAGCGTGTTCGCGCTCAGCCGTTGGAGCAACAGCCAACTGGCAGCTTTGTTATCCAGATGGAAACTGTTGTTGTGGTCCGGTCCTGGTCATGTGCTTGCTCGCAGAAGCTGGGCCGGTTGTCCAAACAATAAAGAGTGGAACCAGGTGCCCGGGGACGCTGCTTACCTATCAATCACTCCAAAGACGATAACAGCCAGGAAATATCGCTGCACTGAACCTAAATTCTTTGAGTGCGCAGCACGTTCATTTGTAGAAAAGCACTGCAATCCAGTGACATCGAGGGAATATTGCACAGCTCGACTGAGCTGATTCGGACACCCGTCAAGGCTTTGTTTCATCAAAAAATCATCACAAACACCGTCTGGTTCTTATCTAGCACCAAATCGGTCGTGCGGCAAGAACTCTCAAAATATCCTAATCGAGAAGACGCAGATGAGGCAGCATCAAGGATACATCCGAAATATTTACCTGATACACTGGATGACGAAAGCACCCGATGGGGACGAAGAAGACCGGCCAAACGGCCCTGCGTGGAGTCACTTGATGGACTAGCGGCGGCGCATGATCCATTGTTTTCATGTGTCAAGTCCGGTGGTGGAGAACATGCCATCGATGTGGAAGCTGGTTCATATTTGGGGTACAGAGGAACGATGCCGCCAAGGACATAAGGTGGCAAGAAGCCGCAGCCTGTGGCACACTTGCCTTGAATAGGTGGTCGGAATTTCAGGTTGCGCAATGCGCATGCAATAAGTTACGAAAGATGTCCGAAATTAGAAGGGAGGCCTGTCAGCGTCTTCACACGTGGGAAGTGGCGACATGCTGTCGATAGCACACGATATGTCGAGGACCCTCCACGGTACCCATTCAAGCAAATTGTTGCCCTTGGTGGCAGCGATCCTCGAAAAGGAGTCCGACAGTCCCCGCCCCAAGGATGACAGATATTCCGAAAGACCTGGCGTCAAGAAAAGGGGAGGAACGAAAAACGCACAGACCTTTGGAGGGGCCGTACCAGCTTCGGTGGTAGCAAAAAGCGCTCAAGTCGATGGAGGATAACAGCCGGTTGGACCCGCCCTATACATAGATTCAAGTGTGCAGTCGCACACATACAGAGCGCCGTCGCTGTGCTGGTAATCCTGTAGGGGGAAGAGAAATGAGCGACAACAGCACTGTCTTGTGAGAGATGTTGTTATATTGGTATATTTGACCGCGTACCCTCCCAGTCATCTGCACCAGCAGGTAATCAGAGCCTTGTTACGCTGATCCGCGGAAATAGCCCTGGTTGGCTGTTAGCCCGATGCCCGGATGCTTGACCAGGATACACCCTGAGTAATCATTGATCATTTAACGTGTCTGGGAGGAGAAACGAACATCAACAAGGCGGTTTGCGGAGACCCATCGTTATATGATATGGGCGACCGTGTACCCCCACAGTCGTCACGAAGCTTCATTCGTCGCTTCGCAGAAACAGAGCGCGCGGGCATTACTCCGACTGTCGAAATGTGCGCGGCTTGTAGCGGAGTGAGCCCGAGATTTGTCTCCGACTAGCGGGGTACCCTCGCAGTCAAGATACCACGAGGTCGATTCTTTTCACTGGTAAGTATGGGGAAACGGCAGATGGATAATGGCGACATATGAGCTCAGCTGAGCAATCGCTGAAATATGATACAATGAGAGTGAGCTCCAAGAGTTCGTAGAGGACTCCAGGTGGAAAACATTTGGCCTAATGACTCACTCGTAGCCTCATCCTATCAACTTCCTTGTGTCGGGGATTGACAGGCGGGCTTCCTGTGCGATGGCGATGGATGTCCGACGAGATAAAAAATGAGGTCATGCCAGGACTCGAACCTGGGTTTTGGGAAGATAGTTTCAGAATCCCAAGTGATAACCGCTACACTACAAGACCCGTTAGCCCAACGCTACCGAGAGGTGAACTTGATTCACCTTTTGACTCCAACAGGTCGATAGCTCCCTCCAGACATCGATGACCTGGTGTCAGAGAAGCTGTAAAAATGAGATGAAGTCTGCTTTCTCGGCCTTTGCTGCCTTCCTTCCGCCCTGTGCCAACGACAATCTGAGCTGACGTACTCGGTTGACCCAGCCGGAACATGCACCCTCGCATAGCACGACGCGTATTGCACTAGTACGCCAGCGCACTTTTTTCCACTCTCGCTCAGTCTTCCGAGTCCTCCACTGCGCAGGCAGCGTACCAAGCACAATGGTTTCGAACAAGAAAGAGTCCTTCCCTAAATCCAAAGCAAAAATTAATCCAGCAGCACGTGATCGCGACGCGTCTCCCAGTTCACGCGTTTTAGCCAATTTCCCAGGGTTGATCAAATCTCCAACGCCAACCCCGACGACGACGACGAGCCCATTTTTAACGACTTCCATACCCGCCGCCAACCCGCTCACTACGGAAACAAGTTCAGGAACAAGGGAAACAGCAACAGCAAAGACCAGCAGCAGCCATCGCACTCACAACAGACCCATCATGCCTACGGACACCCCCGCTACGTCCAAACTGGCCCGCTTCACGCCATTCACGCCTAAGAGACCCCTCTCTGTCGTCTCTAGTAATGATCTCTCCACCCCTTCCATTTTTACCACGTCTAAAAAGTACAAGGCGGCACTCACCACCGAGTCGCGGATCCGAACTACCAAAGCACCAGCGCATACATCCCTCACACCCGTCCCGGGGACACCGACGAAATCCAACGATGGATCTCGACCAAAGACACCTTCGACACCGAGAGGCGCGAGTCCCTCACCGGCACTATTCATGGGTCCTGGTGACATGTCCATGGATGTCAGCCGAGTCGACCCAGAAGAGGCGCTCGTAGACTTTCAGACGCTCGAACCGGGTGACCTATCGGGGGACATTGATGAAAACCAACTGCCCACTCCAGAATACGGCAAGGAAGACAAGGTTCTGGTTTCTATTCGGTGAGCTCTTGCGGGTGGTGGCTGAGGTGGACTTGTGCTCAGTTGAGGATCCTTTTGGTCAGAATCCGCCCAACCACAACGCAGGACGCTTGGGACATCTCAGTTCCCAATGCTATCAAGCTGTTGCCGCAGTATACTAAAACGGCGCTAACACCTCCTCCGGAATTTCATTTCGACGAAGTCCTCACCGGGTCTGAAAACAAACCAGTATACAATGCTGTCGCGAGAAGTCACGTAATTGCAGCAATGGAGGGCTACAATGCCGTCATATTCGCGTATGGTCAAACTGCAAGTGGAAAGACGTTCACACTCGTAAGCGCTTCTAATACATTACCGAGTACATACTCAGTGCGCGTGTTAGTCCGGGAACGATGATCAACCTGGTATCATCCCCAGGGCAATGAAAGATGTCTTTTCGCATATCAGAAGAACTCCAGCACGGGAATATTTGCTGCGTTGCTCGTACCTTGAGATTTACAATGAAACGATTTACGACCTACTTTCACCACCTTCGTTGTCGGCCACGCAACCTGTGCAGATCGTTGGCCAGGGTATCTTATCGCCTCTTCGAGAAGAAGTCGTCACAAGTCTGAAAGGCGTACGCGAAGTAATGGAACGGGGAGAGAGACATCGCAGGACCGCGAGCACGGACTGGAACGAGAGAAGTAGTCGCAGTCACAGCGTATTCAGGCTGGTAATTGAAAGTAGGGAAAGAGGCGAGGGGAAGGCGGAATCGAGTGGTAGGCAAACGCCTGGGGCGAGACCGCCAACGCCGGGAGGTACGAGATTGCAAACGATTGGAGGGAGGAGTGTACAAATGTCTGTTCTGGTAAGAGTGGGTCTCGCTATGTCATAAAGTTTTACTGAGAGAAGGTTTGACTTTTAGAGTTTGATTGATCTTGCGGGGTCAGAGAAAGCGACGTCGGACAAGGAAAGGACGCGAGAAGGAAAGTATATCAACACCAGGTATGCTATCGACAAGCATTGTTCAGATCGTTGGTTGATGAAATCTGCTAGTCTTCTTACTCTTGGAAGCGTAATCGGTACGTTGGCAGAAAATGCCGCCAAACATAAAAAGTAAGATTGCGTCTTTTGAGTCTCACAATGCTCATCTTTCCTTCGCCAGTGATCACGTCCCTTACCGCAATTCCAAGCTTACTCGCCTTCTTCAGCCTTCCCTCTCTGGAGATGCTCGTATCAGTGTCGTTTGCACCATGAACCCAGAAGTTCAGGCGGTAACGGAAAGCACGAGCACATTGCAGTTTGCGTCACGCATTAAGCGAGTGCAGTTGAGTGCGAAGAAGAAGGAAGTCGTCGACACAGATGCTCTTATTGAAAGATACCGCAAAGAGATCGAGGAACTCAAGGAGAAATTGGCAGATCGAGAGGCAGAGGCACCGGAGAGGAATCGACGGATGAGCGCGCAAGAGGTATGTCGATCCCTGAATCGCGATCTCAAATTGGTGCAAGTTGACATGTCTAACACTCTCTAGCAAATCGACGAATCCAAGGCGATGAAGGACCTCAACGCGCGAATACAACAATTGACGAAACTCATTTTGACGAGTCAGACCGTGGACGAGACTAAGGGGGACGAATCTCGTCCAGCAAGTCCATCCAAGGTTGATTTCGATATGTCACCTTACCAGGTTCGTTCAGAAGTCGCAATTTGTTCCTGAAGCGTAGTAATATAATTTCCAGCTTCAACAAGAGCTCCTTGCCGCTCGACGTCAATTGGAGTCTCAGGCTAATCAAATCCTTTCACTGGAGGCTGCGCTGCTAGCGCGGCCTGAGCTCCCGCCCGATGCGCCCGAAACGGAGAAGGACAGGATGATCGCAGATCAACAAAAATCGATCCGCGAACTGGAGATTGTCGTACGCGGATACGAAGACAACCTCGGCGAGCCTCTTCGCCAAGTTCGTGAGGATGTTGAACGCGAGTGGGAGGGCCGACTAGCTGCGGAGGTTAAACGACGAGAAGAAAAAGAAGCCTGGGCGGCCGAACTCGTGAGGCAGCTTGACAAGGAGAAGAAGATGAGGGTCAAGTTGGAGGAGGAGAGGCGAGCTTTGGCGGCGTTCGTGAGCAAGTTTGACGCGTTGGGACTGGGTGGGAGCCTGCTTCCACCGTCATCTGGTCCTGGTTCAACGTCGGCACCATTTGGCTTTGGGAAGGCCAAGTCGTATTTCAGTAAGATTGGATCGCGTGGGCTTGAAGTTGTTGCGGAGGAGACGGAGAGCCCGATGAGGATGGATTTGAAGAATCAGCCAAGTCTGCTGGACCAGACGCCAGAGGAGGAGTGGAGTCTAATGGAGGATGTCAGTTTCGAAATGGAGATGGGAAAGAGCAAGCCTGTAACTGCAAGGAAGGCAGAAAGCCTGTTCAAAGAGGTTGTGGGACGCAAGGAGAATATGCCTGTGTAAAACTGACAATTTGGTAGGATATATGTATGAGTGACGTTGTATGTTCTGTGCTGGTATGTTTCAAGTTCTTGTGATTTCTGTCCCGTAGTCGTTCACTCTTAACCTATGTGCTTTATGTCTTAGCGGCCGTTGCCAGTGGACAATCAGTATGCCATCATTTCGCACAATCTCTTATCTCCTAGGAATCAGTCAGTACGCAACGTTTTCAACAGCCAGCACCAGAAGCTACCTATATGGACTTTGCTTGTGGCCCAGCTTGACCGTGAGGGTACCCAATACTTACGCTGACGAACCTTCAATGGTACCACGTTGTTGGGACATTCCTTCCAGCCTCTCCCCGGAAACGCCACGTGTTTGTTTCATTTTCTGTCTTCTGGGTCCAGAGGCCAATGAGGTCTGACAATGGCCAGCTGGCGTTGTTTCCGCGAATAAGTAAATGGACACATGTTCCCTCGCGACGACCGGAAGGGTACACGGTTAAACTCGCCTATAATGACGACCTCAGAAGAGCAGGCGCTTTATGCTCGTTTCCTCCCAAAACACACTTGCAGGTTTCTTGCAGTTGTCTCTGGGAATACTAAGCCGGGGGCTAATTTGGTATAGATCCAGGTGCATCACTGGGCAACCGGTCTTACAGCCAGCTGGGGCCATCTCTGCGAATCGGCGAACAAAAGCTCTATGGACACTTCACAACGACTGGGAAGGTACACGAACAACCTACCAATATAACGATGATTCTCGGAAGACCGTACTGTTGAAGTTCTTTTCTCTCCCAAAACGCACTGGGTCCCTCCGGTGTGGCCCTCCTCGTCGCGGACCGCTTTTCGACCGTGGTGAAAGCTTTCCAATTTCTTGCCGCCGTTTTGCCTTGGAGCGTCGCACGCATTTGTCGACCATCGTTTCCATAGGAGATAAATTTGAACACCTCCATGCGTGCCATTGCGGCGAGATCATCGACGCCTTCACCTGACAGCATCGGCGGCAAGTTCCGGGTACATATTTGGGCAGGCTCAAGCATGTGCCTGTCATGGTGTCCAACAAAGACCTCTGAAATAGTGCGTGTTCTCTGATGGTCGTCTAGGATGGGTGTTCCACGGTAACTCACCTATTTGGGACAAGTCTACCACATGGTGGCTTCTGTGTGATCCGGGCCGCTACATGCCTCTCACGTTGTCGCTTTACGCCTTAACTATGAATCGGCCACCCTAACAATGATACTCCATTCGGTAGGTGTAATCGGACTATCCTATCACGGAGCTTGTTCATCTCCGTCGGGGACTCGGGGTGATTCCGCACGCATCAGGTGACTATCTGAATCAAGTATTGGCCGGGTTTTTAATTGTTCCGCCTTGATTAGATTGATGCTGGCAAGTTCTTGCCAGGATTCGAAACGGCTATACGAGAAACCACAGGCACACCAAATGATCTTATCCGAAGTGGCGAAGATGCCAGCATTCCATATACTTGTTTAGTGGAACAATGTCCAGCGGGATCCCTCTTCATCACCGCAGTACATGTCGTGCGCTATACCTTCGCTGTCAGTAAATCACCCATGGCAGTGCGTTTCCATGCTTGAACTTTCCACACGTCATACAAAATAGGTTCAGTGCCGCAGGGTTCCCTTCTTGGCGATCTTCTTCCATGGGTATTCCCTCGTGATCCAGGTGAGTAAGCTGCGAAAACCCTCGTTCTTCTGATCGCCGTTTAACAAGCATGGTCTTGTGTGGCCAAAACCCCATCATTGTAGTAAAGTTAGGGTCAAGCTATCTGGAGCGATATGCGTTTGCTGGTAGTCGCACATGCAAGACCATTGACATTCATAGCCACAATCGACGAGTTGCGTTGTGCGCGGATAATGCTGTCCTTCGTTGTCTTGTTCTCGTTATTACTACTAAATCTCCTTTCCAATCCCCTCTCCTCGGACATTTCCTTGATGGGAAGATAACCGCCTATAAACAAGAAACAATTGAAGGCCGTATGCGGTTCCTGGCCAGTCTATCCCGTGTGGGATTGTTTGGCGGCACAGGAAAAGGCGTGTTTTCGGTTATGCTGGTGGAGATGAGAGTTCTGGGGCCCTGGGCTGCTAGGACGACGAACTATCACATATGCGGGAGCATCGTAAATAACACCAAATGAGTGACTAGAGAGGTATTAAATCCCTCTTATCTGACATCCTCATCCCCCAATCGACTTACATACAAGCAAGCTAGTAACTCGTTCTCTCATCCTGCTCAGCATCATGCAGACTGTGAGTCGAGTGCGTTATCAATGATATGATGGCTGCTGACTGCATGTGTTGTAGGTCATCTCCATCCCCGTCAACGAGGCGTGCTGCTCTAGCACCGACGCATGCAAGTGCGAGTCTACGTATGTCTGAATCTCATCTCACCCAGAAATCAACCGTGTTGCTGATGTTCTCTCGATAGTTGCACCTGCAAGTGCGGTGACTGCAAGCACTAAATTATGTTCTTTTTCTTGGTCCCGACCTGGTGTATTCGTGTGTCGCATGATTGCCAGTGGAAACTTGAAGAATTCTATATATTATGTACGCTCTCGGGTGGCTCGTGCAATCTGATCTGTGTCCCTGTCTTCCCGTCGTTTGCGGTTGTGCTACATGTCCTTGATCTCATGTCAAGTAAACGTTCGCTGGCACCAGTCGCACAACTGAATACTAGTAGCTGAGCGGTCAGATCCGAGACAAGGAATTGACAAGACGACTCTTGAAGTTAAGTCGCGGTAAGATGCAGTACTTACGTAACTATGAGCTTCGTGGCACAGTTCCCTCTTTTTCTCTTGCTTACCACGTCTTCGCACTTCACTCCCAGCTGACGACTGCCACTTAGTGGTCAATCGGATGACGTTGTTCTAACGGGGGTAGCTCACGCTTGACGGTCTCAGTAGAGCATGTATGCGCCGTGATGAAGTTGGACTTGGGTCATAGTATCCATGAAGCGATTCGGACACATGTGCGGCGTTCGATAGTCCAAGCTGGCTATATGCGTTCCGAGTCGGGTCGCCCACACTTGCTTGGACGGTGTTGGCAAAATCCACGGGGTCCAATTCTGACGAAAGCCTCGAGCTTCGGTCACTCAGGAAGGCAACTCAAAAGAGCATAACGTGCCACTTTCCTTCTGCAACTAGCTTTCCTGCCCGGAGAATGCGAGGAGAACGACCATAACACAAAATAGTTGTGGCCATCTTACCTATCATCTGCAGAGCCTGCTTCATGTTCTTGATCATCGGTGCACAGCACCTCTGCCAAGCTGACGACACCTCAACATTGATGGTTGGTCGGATGATGCTGGTTAGTGGGTGGCTCACGTTGAGTGGTCCCGTTCCGAGCACCTCTGCGCTGGATGTGGGTGATGTACCGCGAGTTAGTCTGTTGGTCTGCTGTTCTTATGTAAATCGGAGGCGAAGAGCACAGTGCAGGCGACAGGGCAGATAATATTGTCGTCCGGTTTCCAAGGTGTTTCCTCATTGATGTTACCCTCTGAGGGCGTCCGTCCATCAATGCATTGCATTGTCGGCACCGCACACCATAGGTATCAGAGTTCCTAATGGATGATTCTGTTTCCTCAATCTAGCTACCAACAACGACTTGTTGTCAGCTGGCCATCCCATTGATGGCAACCAAAACCTAGCAAGTCACGAGGGGGCAGTCCCACCTTCGTAGATAGTCTTTGTGACTGTTGTATTGCTCCCACAAAGGGGTACAGCGCAACTCTTGGCCCATACGTTGCGTCATTCAGTGACTTCAAACGCTGGCCGGAGGACAGTGGATGACGCATCTGTCATGATCGCACGAAAATTATGTAAGTCCCTACCCCTCGGCGAAGAAACCATGAATGCCAACGTCAATACTATCCGAGCTCGGATTTGCAACAGATGATGAGTACTGAAATTTTCAAGTCAATATTCTATATCTTGCGAGTTCAACATGATAGTAATTGGCCTTGGCAGACAGAAAAATCCAAAACACCAGGTGACCTCATCTCTTGCCACTATTTAAAACTGCGAATGCATTGCTGGAAGCCAAGGGTGGGTCGTTCATGGCACTGCAAGACATAATATTATGCACAATTCTTGGATCGCAGTCCAGACTGGAAGTACTTACATAGCATGGACTGCGGCGATCGAATATCGGCTGGTGCGTGGAGTTCAGCTACCATGCTTTCACAACATGTTCCAAAGAAACGGCTCACCCAGCGGGGGTATTTTCAGGTATGAAGACATCGATTTTTGGACGATACGTGCCATTGTAGATGTTTTCAATGGGGTCATTGTTCAGTGATTTCAGTAACAGAACAAATCGAGCAGGGTCGGTCGTATTCTTGGTAAGTGTGAGTTCGGCTGATCTGCCAGCTTTGACAGAGTTTGGGGCTTTGACTGTCAACGCCATAACGAAGGAAATGCAGAACGCGAGGGTACTGGATGCGCATCGCTTGTGAGTGTGACAAGGAACTGGGCAGAACATATGTACCTGAACTTGGCGAACATGGCAAAAGATGAACGCAATAGTATAACCTGGGACTGCACCGTGGGCCGTGGAGAAACTGACTGGCTATTATATC
>JBBPLG010000630.1:0-16180 GCA_038089695.1 Xanthoconium separans | reverse complement strand
GCGTGCAACACAATCCAAGGTATGCCACACGAACAGCCGGGCGTCGACTTGACAAGAGACGAGCTCCAAGCACATACTTTCCTCTGCTGGGAACAAGAAGGTCAACTTCGCAGTGCTTGAAGACGTGTTTGGCATCAGACGAACCATGACTGCGCAGACTTTCAAGAACGTTCAATTTGATGACGCCGCCGTGATAGAGGACATTCTTGTTGTCAACAAAGGATGTCACTCCAAGTTGTAGGGGATGTTGATTCAGGCAACGGAACTTGCCGAGGCAATGATATCTTCTACTCGAACGGGCTTGGCTGCATGGGTGGGCCGAACCCGCCAAACGAAAGAAATGCATACAATTACAAGAGACGTCTACGGGCAACGCCGTCGTGCTTTCTTCCCAGACGGCCATCCAGTTTGACGGTGCGTACTCCTCAAAGCTTTTGCGCTGTCGTTGCCGGTGGTGGATGGCTGATTGAACACACAGGGTCTGCCAGGTTCTTTTGACGTGGACAGGTTCACAAAGATACGTCTCGTTCACCTTCATTGGTCGGTATTGCCCACCAACTGTCCAGGCACGTGCATTTGAAATCGATGTAATGCAAAAGGCCATAAAGAACGCTAGGTATGTCCTTCCACCCTCACTCAAGAATAGTTTTTTTTATAAAGTTTGGAGTGAGGACTCGACGCGTCCCTTTACGCCTCCGTGACAAGACCCGGGTAGACATAAGCCCATTCTGACATTTGGACCGCATATATGCATCCTCTTTCCCATGCCCGCTTCTCGGTCGTCCCAAAGGTGGCAAAGCTAATCAAGTCATCCAGGCCGAGAATCTCTTGAAGCGCCAGCGTGAGTCTTGGTTTCTTGTGCACAACTCACGTGGACTGATCTCAAGTGATAAGTCGTGACTCGAGACACACATTTGGCATGCCAAGAGGGCAAAGATATGCCATGTGCTCGTATTGTCTCATCCATTGCCGCTTCGTGTACCATTTCAAGAAATCTCTGTCCAGGCCGAGACCCCTACCGAAAAGGCTTTTCGAAGAAGTCACCACACTTTGATGCACAGTTTCATCTTGCACTACGCATCTTATTATGCCACGACAGAGCTCAAGGGCCCACAACCTTTCCTTGAGGCACTACTTGAATGATATTGCGATCCGCAAGTCTCTGGAAGTGGTTCGTGTTGTCTATCCGACTCGTGTTCCGTTACTGACGCGCATCGTAGCCGCTTGACGGGCGGTCCTCGTCTGGGTAGACGTTTTTGAATCACTCCGCTTCGTACGTCCTGGACCAAAGCAAGAACGACCCACGGAAATATGCAGAGATCGAGTTTGCCGATCTAAGAGTGGCAATTCGAATTATGTCACCAAAGGGGCATTATCCCTGCTGGAAACGACTACAGGAAGGACTTCTAGAAGGTTTGGGAATCGGACTGAAGATGTTCACCGGTCTCTCATATTTATTGATCCACAGATTTGGGATTCGTTGATGGAACTACTTCTGCCAGTATACCGCGATTGGACTCAAAGTTCTCGATCCACATCTCAAGTATGCTTGCCCAATGTTCAATGCAAGGATCTAACGTGTGTGCTGTTCACAGGTTCCCTCCAAGTAATGCATAACCCCATTATCCCGACATGACCCGGCCTTCATGTTTCCCATCGTGCCTACAGTGCAGAGCGAGCTCTGGGACGAAGAGCAGTGAGGACCTCAACGAAGGGCGGTCCAAGGTTGGTTCTGTCTTTAATTTCTTCGATGCCAGACAGGTGTCCCCACCACCACCACCACCACCACCACCACCACCACCACCACCGCAACACAGTCGCATCGGCATCCATACCACCACGGCCACATCGACGATGCCACCACGATGTCATTTTGGTGACGATGTCACGACAACGATGTAGCCATATTGGCGTCCCTGCCATTACCACCACGTCATTGAGGATGATGCACCACCACCACCGCTGCCATGTCGTCGTCGGTGTCGATGACATAGCACGACGGCGGCGATAGTATTGACACGACCCGCCACGGGTACCTGGTACCCGTACAGTTCCCTAGCCGCAACGTTGTCCCCACCACCACCAACCACGATGTGATACGACTCGGACACGGTGACAACGCTACACGACCCCGACAACAATGGCATCTCCGTGTATATATGTATCGTAGTTAGAAGTAATACATCACTTATGGGGCTACAATGTATGAAGAGTTACAATGTTAATGTCGCTAGCATGTTCCTTTCATTAGGGACTTATACTACCCAGCTAGTTCCAAGCTCTCAATTGTGCGCGCACGCTGTGGATCCTCTGAATTTGCGCGCGGAATTTTTGTGCACTTTGACCGCCCTACATATAGCATCGCATCGATTACTTTTCATTCTACTACTGCTAAGCCTCAAGGTTTCCCGTGCTATAACAGCTCAAGCTCTTTTCTCGACTGATATACACTTATACCTCCGCATAGATCTTCTCGTAGATGTCCTCTTCGTGTTCCCTTTCCCGAACTCGTCTTTCCAACATTCTACGTAGTTGCGCTACGCGGCGCGCGCAATGTTCCATTTGTTTTTCGCTGCTTGATACTTCTCCGATGTATTTCTGAAGCATCTTTAACAAAGAGACCTCTTTGGCATCCAGATTGTTGTGATGCATCTCATCGATTGGCGATGGGGTCTCTTGCCACCAAAGGTTCTAAAGCGCGTTTAGCTGCCGCGGAGCGATGAGCGAATTTCATCTACCTGGAAATACCTTTGCGCCCACAAGAAAACCCCAGTTGAATATTCCCGCGACAGCTCTTCATCAGGTTTCAACTCCCCTCCAAGCCACCAAGCACCTTCAAACTCGTCACGTTTGGATTTGTTCCAGTCCGGCAAAAAACGCCGGATGCGGTCAGCCATCCTCAGTGCACAAGGGTCCATCCCAAGTAAAACCCGCTTTAGATTTTCCGCATCCGTCGTATGCTCTAGTAGAGCTGCCTGTGGGGCGGGGACGGGCAGGGGACTAGTCAGGCGGGTGGCGTAATAGCCTTGAAGACTAATGCTCCAATCCTTGAATTAACAATGAGTAGTCAGTAGGCGGTATTAAATACTCAATCTATGTGGCGGACACTCACGTTCTCTGTTAGCAAGCGCTCGAACCAACCATCTGGCCATCTGTCAGCAGGCAGGGAGATGAGATGACGGACAGCGGCTTCGACCCGACACCCTATGTAATAAAGGAGCATCTGGAAGGTGCTTTGGGGCACGGCGCGCAACGCAATGACTGATTCATCTAGGGGCATGGTGGCGGGTGTTGTGATGGTAGTTCGCTAACAGAAAGTGAGGATGACGTCGGAGTACTGAATGCTACGCGTAGCTTGACATGGAGAACTGCTGAACCTCGAATTAAGCACATATGAAATACATGATATAAGCATATTTTTGAGCTTCATAGAACGTCCACATTATCCGTCGTGCGGAATACTACAATATGCCGAATTGACGATCGTAATTCGTGGATTTCACGGTATTTTTTCCAAAAGCAAACTCCGATATAATAATCCACTCTTTTAAGTCCGACGCTAACCAAGGTCGTGCATAGCTTAACGTCCACTACTATGCCCCTCGACCAGTCAACTATCGCATGTCCCTCTGCATCTCAAAGTGGCATACACCTAGTGGTTCTCTACATGGGTTGTCGTGTCGAGGCCGCCGTCCGACATCTGATTTCTCTACATTCAGCGCAGTGGCCCAAATGTTGGTATGAGATGTTGAAGTTGGAACATGTAGGTTGTCGACACTTTCAACGCATCTCTCTATGTCTGTTAACTGACCCGATTTTGTTCAAGGATATAAATGTCCGCGTCCGAGCACTTCACGAAACTCGCCTCACAGTCCCGCTCCCCGTTCCCGCCCCACATGCCACTTTGCTGCTGTATGGATGGGATCCTGAGGTCTTGAAGCAAGAACTATTCAAACTGAAGTCTGTCCCATTCCGAATCGCCGACAGAATCCCTCAATTTTTGCCCAACTGGGATGTTTCAAAATGCGACCAGTTCGAGGGCGCCTGGTGGTGTGCGGAGCCTCACGAAAATCTGACCCGACCAGATCCCAGGAAAGTGATCAGATGGGGGAAAGTATACTTTCAGGTAGGCTTGGATTTGGTTGATTGTCAATCAGTCAGTAACATAACGCTCCCTCAGAACCTGTGGCCACAATGTCAATCACCCATCGACGAGTTACGCCATAGCGAATTAGATAGGCGCGAGATTCAATTGTTGGAGAAGCTCCGGACATGCTTAGAGGAGGTATGGGACACTGAATTCCAGATGCGATACATGTCTGCGCGGACAGAAGAGCTACTCAAAATGTTGAACGGAATCGAGGAGGATACTAGTGACTTGTATGACTTTATTAATAACTAGTCTGGATTGTGACGTCGGAAACACGGTTTTGTTGGACCAGCTCCTGAGGTTCACTGTGGATAGCAAAATAAGTGAGTTTCAGCAACGGATTAATGTAATCATCACGTGAGATCGAAAGGATAGTGACGTGAATTTCATTGGCGCAGGCTAAGGAATTCAGTCAAAGTCTCCGTGGACTTGCAGTGAATGACAATGTGATATTCAGTGGTTAATTCTGTCGCTCATTCTCTGGCTGGACTTGGTCTAAAGAGGTGGGGTAACAAATATTATACATAATATGCGAACAACAAGAGCACGTGTGTACATGTTATACAAGAGCTAGGTAGTGTAGCCAGACATGGAGCCCGAGAGACAGCAGTCACACTGTGTGTAGTACTACGGGAGCGGCGAGTTACCGCTAATTTGAATGCCAGAGTGAGTGTGCGGGCGCGAGCACGTTCGTGCTACTAGTAGCGTTCCTGCAATTCATATATGACGATTTACACCCAACAACACACTTTTAACGACAGGAATTGGAGAAGGAGACAGAATCTTACGCGGTAACGTCGCAGGTATGAATTCGGGCATCCCAAGGGTGTTACGCAAGCGCTGGCGGCTATCCATCGCTCGACCCGCGTGGTGTTGATGCGTTATCGCAGGTCGTTGGGGAACCGCTGGCAGGTTCCTTGGTAGTTGGCGGGAATCAGGACCCATCTGCATAGTACCATTGTGGAGTTAGGGGCGAGTACCGCGCGAAGCAGGAGAGCTTTGGAAGTCCAAAAGCTTCGGAATACTGAGGATGTTGGTTATGAGATAGATGTCAATCACAGGTTTGCGAGTTGGATTCAGAAGCTCACAGGGTGACGGAAATATAACCTTTGGTGTTTCTAAATCCACCCTTCAGAGTCAGGCAGTTCAAGGAGCGAGCGGATTATCCCAGATTGAAGGTCAAAGTGTAACTTGTCGGCACAAGCGGTGCCAAAGTGTGGGAATATTGAACAATGCGGTTATCGTGGGAAACATCGTTCACCCGTCGGTAAATTGACAACTCCTCACTCACAAAACGCGTTCCATTTCTTCTGAACGAAACCCCTGTCCTTGCATCTCCAGCATGGATGCCACCCTTGCCAATGCCGTTCTTGAAAACGTCGATTCCACCATCTTTCAGGCCTTTCAAAGATTTATCCCGCTGAATACCGTCGCCGCTTGGGCTGAGGCGCAAGAGCAGGTAGAGGGACAACTGGTACGTCATTACCTATCGCACAAGACTCGGTAAAAAACGTTTTACAGGCTATCGCGTCTAAAGTGGTGGATTCTGCAACGAGCGTCCCCGACCTCGTCATCGCCGCGAAGATGTTTTGGCGCGGTAAAGAAGAAGGCTGGCCAGATTGGAACCAGATTATCGGCTGCCCGGCAGAACATCTGAAATCACACCCGTGGTATCGCTCCGCGAGCCCAATTAACACCATCCACAACCCCCTCACGTCGAACAATGAGACCGCTGAGTCTACAGGGTTTACCGACGTGCGAAAAGGGAAACAACGGGAGGGTCATGTCCCAACCTCCACGCTGGATGCAGCTGAGCCACTGTCCGCAGCCAATCCCTCTAAACAGACCGGCCCAGCCGAATCTCAGGCCGGGTCCCCCGTAGCCCTCTGTGTTTCTGAAGACGAAGATATTGCTATGGGCAAGAACGAAACAAGCTCTAGGGAAGAGGATGAACTTGATGACGAGCCTCTACGCGGTCGCCTTGCTATTCGAGCAACATTCGCGGCAAACCGCACAGGAAACGCGCGCAGCAAAAGCCGCGATCTCCGAGGCATGTTTCGGAGCTGCTCACCTGATTCACAGATCCCTGGCGCTTGCTCTTCTTGCCGGGCAAGCAATTACGCATGCTCTCTCTCGCACAATGGCGGATCCTGTATCCAATGCAAGACCAGAAGGAAGAAGTGCGACTACGCAGGCCCTCGTGGGCCACCAGGGGTGCGGTCCCGCAACCCCACCCTGCGGCGATCTCACTCGCCCTCAACTCATTCCCCGCCATCTAAACGGCCGAGAGCTCAATCCCGCAGGCGCCGGTCCACTTCTCCGCCACAGGCAGGCTCCTCCAAACAGCGCAAGCAATCACCAGCCCCTGTTCCAACTGTATGCACGAGAGCGTCGTCGCGGGTCATTGCACAACAGAGTACGTATCCCGGATATTTCACAAGTCATTCAAGCGCGTCTAACATTTGACAGAAGCAAGGCCAACCGCAGAGATTTCCCAACGTAAGTATCACGCTGCGCGTAATATCCGTTCTGAAATTCCTACAGCACTCCTTAAGATTGTCATTCCGCCCCTACAAAAGAGGGCTACATCACCTGCTTCTAACGAATCGGGGAAAAGCGCCACACCTACAACGGTGCTTCTAGTCGATTCAGAGCAAAGGCCCGTGCGGCCACTTCCCCCCCGCAGTCGCCCCTCTAAATCATCCAAACGCATCACTGGACCGGTGGAACTGGGCGCGACATTTGGAACCACATACAGCCTGCAAGGGGAGCCGTTAGTGTCGCGAAAGGAGCACGAGGAGTTGAAAAGTCAGCTAGCCGCGTTGAAGGTAGAAAATGACTGGATCAGGTCCGAGTTGAAGACCGCTTGCACTCAGCTTCACGATGTGGAGTCGAGTTTAACCTCCCTCCAAGGCACCGTCGAGGCTACCCGCCGATTTAGCGCAGAGGTCCCACATCCTCCTTCCCCTTCCGATGTTGCAAAGCCCGCAACCAGGGAACGGGACTCTATTCCTCCAATCGAGACTCTAGCTACTGGAGCTGACGAAACGGTAAGATATCCATTCCTGAACGGGACCCGCTACGTTGACCACCCGAAGCTTGTGCAAAGAGCGTCCAGTACGACAGTACGCGTAGGAGAGGTTCGCGGAAGAGAGTCGCCAGACTGGTCGTCATTTACGAATGACTCATAGGGCATCGATCGCGTGGCGGGTATTGTGGGTATTTCAAGGGAATATACGACAAGGAACACGGGTGTAATTACCCGCGGTCATTTACGAATGACTTATAGGGTATCGATCGCGTGGCGGGTATTGTGGGTATTTCAAGGGAATGTACGACAAAGGAATATGGATGTAATTACCCGTGGAGCTGTAAATTCTCAATGACTGGAATAACTGCAAAGAAACTGCCATCGCGTCGACAACCTTGCCAAACGTGGAGAACAACTCTTCTTGGTTGTAGAACCTGTCCCGAAAATACCAATGATGTAAATGGTTTTATGACATAATTCGTTGCCACGACATTCGCGCTTGTTTGTTACAAGTCTTTGTCTCGACCACCAACGACAATTCCCCCAGTTCAATGGATCCCAACAAAACTGCGTTTGATTTTATGGAAGGCAACCCTCTGGACCTGACAGACAAATTGACGACATACATGCGTGCTAGCTTCATCCAGAAGGGCGGTTTTGCGGGAGGTCCCGAAGCCGATATCGGATATAGACATTTGTCTGGCCGAGTTTTGCCAGATGCAGAGCTCCCCACAAAACTGGTATGCGAGGCAGACCATGTATTGGAGGTGCTTCTTCAAGCAAGCCGCAATCGAGGTAGGTCATATTGGGCGAATTCATTGATCCCGCTCATGTTTTTTCAGTCGTCATTAATGATTTTGATCCAATGGGAAAGCCACTGGCGCTAAATAAGGAGCATCAGATCGATTGTGCTACGTGTGAAAGGGTGGAGTCACCTACGCTGTTCGTAAACGAAAGTGGTTACGTGCTGGCATGGTATTTGCCGCGTGCTGTGAGCGCGGTCAATCAGGTATCAACATCAAATTTTCCTAGCACAGTAACCTATTGAGCATCCTGTAGAAGCGAATTTGGGAGACCTTAAAATTGTTGGAGACCCCGCTGGAACGCAGTCTCACCCAAGGCGGCAGAACTCCCACTTCATGGCGGACCGATGACTCATTATTCCGCGAAGGGGCTAAGTGGAAGGGGAGCATCGACCTATCTCCAGGCTGGCTTCCACAAGGGCATTCGGTGAGGACCATGTTATATATTCCTGCAGAGTGTGTTACGATCGTTGCGCACAGCATGAGAGTGCTCCACTTCAAATGGCAAAAATATTGCGGTCGGGTCAACCCGATTCGACATCGATCCGAACATGGTTGAAGGAAATGACGGGCATAAACGCGATCGTGTCAGCCGCCATGTCCATTATGCATCCCGACATGCATCTTTGCGCCAGGGAGGTAATGAACCGCGTGTGGAACAAGGCAATGAATGAGAACGACTCCGATACGACGGATATTCTGCACCTGTGGCCATCCGTATTCAATGTACTGTCAGTAATGGTGAACCGCTGCAGTCCGCCCCATGTTGATAGGGGTGGGTCGCCGCAATTTCTCGATCAATTGCTGACGGTTGGTCATTATAAGAGCGTGGACATATATACGCCATGCTTCAAACGAATCCTATCTTATCCCCCCGGGAGCATGTTGGCGTTTTCAGGTCGGCGGGTTATCCACGGTGTCCCGATGCTTCAGGAGGATCGGGCATGCTTTGCATGGTATATGCGGGAAAGGGTTCACCAAGGCTTGGGCGTTCGGAGATCGGAGTATCCACACGTAGATAGCCTACCACACCAGGTGGATTGAGACTTAGATTTGGACCGCGTAGGGACGGGTATTTCCTCACTGTACTCACGGATAATCCTCGAATATTAGGCACAAAAGGCTGCCTGAGTTTATGGTGTGCGGATAGTCAGATAAACGCGGATGTCGAGTATATCATATACCTAGTATAGGGGTCGGCTCAAGCATAACCTGAATATGGGGAAAGGGAAGGCCCGCCCGCTCAATTTTATGGCGGAAATGTAAAGGTCACGCGTGCGAGTGATGAATAGATGTCGGTTCTGCCTGCGGGAGGCGGTGGACTATGTTTCAACCTCGTTTGAAATAACGCGTCAACCAATGCAGATGCGGGACCGCTCAACTTCAGCAGTTATTCTGTGAACTGGCTGGATTCGTACACTTTTTGCGCTGAAAATGCGCTATGTTATTTTCGGTGATCCGCTGAATACATTATCCGCGCAGCTTTAGCTTGAAACACAAATCGCTGAAAAATTCATCGGCTTTTTGAGTTGATTTCTAGCGGTAATTACGCTGAGGCTCAGCTACGCATACAGTCATTGAACTCGTGAAAACAACAGCATGTTACCTGGGTGGTGCCAGGCAGCCTGGTCTCATTCAGATGGGACCGCACGAGCTATGCACGGACTACTCTACCAATCGTTAGTACCCGGGATCACAAAGCATCAGACTCGGAGGGTATTCTAAACTTCCTCCTCCTCATCTATTGACATTTCTGTCGCTATATCCATTTACAATTACCCGCAAATTATCCTGATCACGACACGAGAACATCGTAAACTAGTAACACAATTCATCTTCATAAGGTACTCCTACCCGCCACATTTTCAAATATCCTTATTACCCGCCACGTGTGAACACCCCATATTCGTAAATGACGACCAGTATGGTGAGTCTATTGCGTGACCCTCCTTCAGGGTGTCAACATTACCGCCATGAGCGTGAATAGTGTTCAAGGAATCAAGTGTGACTTACGGGATTTATTTCTCCAAGGCTCTCATTCGGGAATGGACGGCGTGCCGTTTCCTCAGCCCCAATAACAAGCGTCTCGATGGGGGGAATAGAATCCCGTTCCCTAATTGTGGGATGCGCAACGTCTGAGGGTGATGGAAGACACGGGGCCACTGCTATAAATCGGCGAGTGGCCTCGACAGTGCCCCGGAGGGATGACACGCTTGAATCCACATCGCGGAGCTGCGTATAAACGCTTCTCAGCTCGGCCTTGATCCGGTCGTTGTCAGCCTGCATTGTCGCAATCTGACGTTTCAGCTCTTGGTGCTCCTCCCTTGTCACGAAAGGCTCCGCCTGTGCGGTATAAGTCGTTCCCAGTGGCACGCCAAGTTCTGCGGGTTCTGTGGCACGTCTGGAAGATCTAGGGGGGCGGACGCGGGTGGGAAGTGGCCTTAAGGGCCTTGCCTCTGAACCGGTTGGAGGAGCGGCTGGAGGAGCAGGGCTTTCTCGGGATTGGTTTGAAAATGGCGTTGGGGCCCTCTTGCACAGGGGAGGGATGACAATTTTGAGGGGTGCTATGGGAATGTTGGAAGGGATATCATGCGTGGCGCTAAACTCACGTTGTGAATCCCCAGTAGTCGGCCTTGCACCTGTCAAAGGTTAGATCAGCTTGGATGGAATGCGAAACATCAGAATACGTACTCTCTCCAGCGACCCGCGGTAACTCTTTCAGGCACGCAGAGGGACCACAGGTTGGTGATGGCTTGCGATGTTTGGAGGAACCTGCCTTTGGCGGCGAAGCAGATCGGCCAGCGCGGGATTGAGCTCTGGGCCGTTTGGATGGCGGGGGTTGCGTTGAGGGAGAATGAGATCGTTGCCTGGTGCGGATGTGGGCGTTTGCTTTGGGTGGCCCGCGAGGACCTGCGTAGTCGCACCTCTTTCTCCTAGACTTGCACTGGACGCATGACCCGCCGTTGTGGGAGAGCGAGCACTTGTAATTGCTCGCCCTGCAAGAAGAACAGGCGCCAGAGACCTGTGATCCAGGCGAGCAGGTAGGAAACGCGCGTCTTCGATCACGGCTTTTGCTGCGCGCGTTTCCTCTTTGACCGACCGTGGATGTTGTGCGAGTAGTGGAGCGACCACGTCCATGTTCCTCTTCAAGCTCATCTTCTTCCGTGGAGCTGGATTCACTCTCGCCCATACCAGCGTCTTCGCCCGCAGAAGCACGGAGGACTGCGGGAGAGCTGGGCTGAGAATCGGCTGGATTGGGCTGCTTGGAGGGATGGGACTCGGAGCAGGGCTCGAGTGTGTCCTGCTTGCGGGTTGGGGTCAGATCCTCCTTCTGTTTCCCCTTACTCTTTAATGCCCTCAGCAAATCCTCGCCATTTTCATTCCCCCCGTTCGCCGATGTCCGAGTTAACTGAGAATCACCAGCGCCGGGACAAGCCGTAGGCCCAGCGGTCGCATTACCCGATGGGAGAGGGTCGGCAGTGGGACTCATCGGGCTCCCGGAGCGATGCCATGGGTGAGATTTGAGCAGTTCTGCAGAACAGCTGACGATCCGTTTCCAATCAGGCCACCCTTCGCTTTTGCTGCGCCAAAACATCTTCGCGGCAATGACGAGATCTGGGACGTTTGTCGCAAGATCAACAAAGTCCGAAGCGATAGTCTGCAAAAGCTCTATAACCGCGTCGTGCGGGTTAAGTGGTGACTCACCAGTTGCGCTTCTACCTTCTCTTGGGCCTCAGTCCATGTGGAGAATGTATTCAGCGGGACGTATGTTTCAATGATGTCATAGATAGCGGATTCGACGTCTTCAAGAATGCAGTTGGCACGGGTGGCATCCATGCTGGAGACGAACGAGTGGGATTTAGCTGGGATGAAGTGGATCGCGTCTTTGTGGTGAGGACTTGTCAATTTACCGACGCGTGAATAATATTTCCCACGATCAAGATCAAAGCGCAACCCCATTGTTCTAGATTCTCACGCTTGGCGCCACATGTGGACGGGTTACGCATTGAACTTCAAAGTCTCGGATAATCCCCTTGTTCGCTCATTCGCTGGTTCGTTGAACCTGTCTGATTTGAAGGATGCATCCAGAAACACCCAAGGTTCGGTTTGTGTCGCCCCGTAAGTCTCTGAATCCAAATTGTAAACCCGCGAATTAGATTTCTCTCATAGCCGACATCCTCATTATTCCGAACCGTTTTGACTACCAAGGCTCCCCGTCTTCAAGCGGTACTCCCCCCGTTCCTCCCAAGGATAACGCGAATATACGTCCTGATTCCCGCCAACAACTAAGGTACCTCCAAGTACCAGCAGCGCCTGCGCGACCGATGAAACCCCATCAACGCCGCGCGGATCACACACTGGATAGCCGCCAGCGTCTACGCGGCATGCTTGAGATGCTCCCGGCCTCACCTCCTGGACGAAATAAGCTTGAAGAGCTTCGCGGTCTTATGATTCCGTCAGGACCGCCCCCTCACCCAATGGCAACAAACGATGATGTTATCTCCACCACCATCCACCCACCATCGGCCTCAAGTTTGCGAGGGCAATGTGATATCACGAGAACAATGGAGGACAACATGGAGATCGATGAGGCGCCACGTACGTTTGCCTTCTCGTTGAAATTCGCTGTTAAAACTTATTCAACAGATGGTGATACCTCGAGTTGCGGTTCACCCCCACATTTGGATGAGCGTCGGTCTACCATGCGGCCAAGAATGGATCCGTGAGTCTCCAGCTAGTTCTGATCGCGCCATTCTTACATCCAACAGCCCCTACAATGGACGAACCTTGCGTGAAAAACTACGCGACCTTAACATTCCGTCAGGTCTGCCACCTTATCCAAGTGTTACAGGCAACAAAATCGGTGAGTCGCCGTGCAGGTCTCCTCTCTTTTTAAATTCGCCGCTAGAGCTTATTCGATAGACGGTGACACCTCGTTTTATGGTTCGCCGCGGCACACGGATGATCACACGTCTACAACGCCACCAGAGATCAACCTGTGAGTCTCAAGCTAGTCCTGACAACGCCATTCTTATATCCAGCAGCCCCTACAATGGACGAACCTTGCGTGAAAAACTAGGCGGCCTTAACATTCCATCAGGTCCGCCGCCTCACCCAAGTGTTATAGACAACGGAATCGATGAGTCGCCGCGTAAGTCTTCCCTCTCTTTTTAAATTCGCCATTAGAGCTTATTCGATAGACGGTGACACTTCGTTTTATGGTCCGCCAGTGCCTTCGGACGATTGCGTGTCTACAACGCCACCAGGAATTAAGCCGTGAGTCTCCAGCAAGTCCTGATAGCGCCATTCTTATATCCAGCAGCCCCTACAATAGACGAACCTTGCGTGAAAAACTCGGCGGCCTTAACATTCCGTCAAGTCCGCCACCTCACCCGAGCGTTACAGTCAACGATGTCGACGAGTCGCCGCGTAAGTCTTCCCTCTCTTTTTAAATTCGTCGTTAGAATTTATCCGATAGAGGATAACGCGTTGTATTGCGGTTCTCCACTGCACCCGGGTGAAGTTGCGTCTACAACACCGCCAGGAATCAACCCGTGAGTCTCAAAGTAGTCCTAATAGCGCGGTTATTATATTTCTTGCCTCTACCCTTCCAGCAACCCCCCCAATGGGCGGACTCTGCGTGAAAAACTACATGGTCTTAACATCCCATCAGGTCCACCCCCCTGCCCAACTACACCTCCAGCTGCGATGGATATAGTAACTGCAACAGTGGACAAAGATGACGACATGGAGCTCGACGAGCCGATAAGTAAGTATTTCTCTCTCCTTAACTTCGTCACTAAGCTCGCTCGATAGTTGAAACTTTGGATGCTCCAGGAAAAACGTTACGATTTCTTGGTGTGGATTTTCCGAATGATGTCGAGTCACTACGGAATCGAGAAGTCAGGGCTGAAGAACGCTTCAACCTCCAAATGCACTTGGGATCCGATGGTAACGCACTGCGATCATTTTGTCTTCCATTGTGCGCTCCTCATACCTAAACGGTAGATCCAGTTCTCAACATCTCCGCAGCGAATTACGCTGACCGGCCGAATGCTGATCAACCCACCATTCATGCCTTATCGGAATATGGTCGGTTACATCAGTCGGCTTGTCAACGTCGGCGCCAGCTGTGGGGTAATATCCTCACTATATTCGATAGATTGGACGAGTTGCAGTCAAGGCGGGATGAAATTGAAAACGGTTTGTGCGGCGGACCGCTGGAATAATAAGTAGAAACATGTACTTAGATATTGAGGAATGTTGATAAAGATGACGCGTCAGCGGATATATTGTTGCTCTCGCCACGGGGAGCGCGGCTCTCATTCTCCCTAGCTGGCAGAAGCCCGAATCGGGAGTTCCACGCGGGAATTCATTATTGCGGTGCACGGTGTGCGCATGGATCCTTCAAAGTAGGATCCTCATGTTAGCGTGATCGCTGCGTTGTCACCGCCGTTGTTGATCGCCCTCGTCTCGCCGTCGCGTTCACCTTGTTTCACCTCACCCTCTCGCCTCGTCTCGCCCGATGGCGACGGAAAAGCCCAGCATCAGTTAATCCCTAAATCCCTGTGCTTAACAAATGGATGTGCCGGTGACGACGATGACGGCGTGATAACAGCGCGATGCCGTCGTCGTTTCCACGCAAAGCTGGGATAGTCCAGAGTGACAGTGACAGGGAGAGTGATAGGCAGGGCAAAAGGCGGATGTGACGACGGGGGCAGAGAGGGCGTCGACGACGACGACATGACAACCGCGCTATCGCGGCAATCGTATCGTCGTCGTCGTTTCCAGGCAAGACGAGGGTGCAGAGTGGTGGGGCGAAAAGCGAAGGGAAAGCCCCGGGGGAGGGGCACAGCGAAAGGCCGACGATATGAGCATCTTCTGAGCTCTCCTGGAGGGTCGGAGGAGGCTCATTCGAAATCTAGGCGGCATAAGAGAAGGCTCACAAGAGGTGACTTAGATGCATCCGAGCATCACGGGAGGTGTGATCATCAGCCTCAAAAGGAGCTTGAGCATTCACAAGAGGTGACCGAGCATCACGGGAGGTGTGATCACGAGCCTCAAAAGAGGCCTGAGAATTTACTTTGTTCGATAGAACATGGTCCAGGGGGTACTGAGTCCTTAAAGGCTATTTAAAGTGGCCAGATAACCGGCCTCAGAGGATAACGGAGCCTCTGGAAAAGTGGTGCCAAGGGTGCCTTTTCCTGTGTCATCGGACGTTTTCTCAGTCTTCATCCTCGCCCACAAGTTCCTCATATCGGCCTCCACTTGGCAGCACGTCACGGTCTGCCCGGGGACGCGGACGGGCAATTTTTCCTCCGTCAAGACGTAACTGATTGTTGAGCGTGCATTTGTCTGCAAATTCAAGTCGACATTATGGCGTTATGGATTTACGCGTTACATCTGTCATCACCTCAATACATGATCCCCTGATATTTGGGTCGCCGTATGTATCATTACCCATCCATCTACTCAACGTCATGTTTTCCTTCATTCCCTTTTTTGAATACATCATTGCATTCCTTATCGCGTACTCATTATGTTACTCCCGAGTCCCGAGCCTGAATCTTGGGAATAAAAATGTATCGTTGTGCTCATGGTCGACGTTGATGGCAATTCAGAACAAACAAATACATCACTCGATTGTAGGATAGCGACTGCCCACCCTAGCGTTTCGGTAAGGATGTCTGGCCCCTGACGACACAAAAAAACGAGTCCCCCGCCCAGTGACACACAGCTGGTACCGAGGCCTCTGCATGGACGTGTGACATACTGTTGATCGAGGTCACGGTCTCCGCATTCAACGACGACAGACAGGCCAACTAGACGAGACGGCTTACTGTTGCTAGAAGAAACGCTAGCCTGTATCAAGTATGACACAACGCAAGCTCACCTTACCACTGTCACCAAAGTTATCGTTCGCTGCACGTTCACGTTCACGTCCACTTGGGGCGACCATACGACGACAGCTCGTCAGTCTAGGAGAGTTTTGCCTTGCTCTCTCCCGTAACCAGAATTTCTGTCCTCAGCTTCAGTGATGCGTTCTTTTGGATTTTAATATCGGATGAAGTTTTAAATACAACGTCAATGGAAACTCGCAGACGCAATTTGGGTACTTTGATTAGAGGATGCATTCTCGATGGTGCGCTTTTCGACCGAGAGGTTTGCAGTGCAGAGAAAGCACTCTGATCGGCT
>JBBPLG010000629.1:3663-16202 GCA_038089695.1 Xanthoconium separans | reverse complement strand
CAGCACTTTCGCAGTGAGCATGTTCCACACCACGGACTCATGCGTCTCGGTGAATCTACAGTCCTACAAGCGGCTCTCCGACTTACGCTGTCCTGTCCACATCCCTTCTTCAAACTACTCTTTCACACTGCCCAGCCACAAGACGTCCAAACTGGGTCACGGGCGCGCCATCATCATACAAACATTACGATGCGCTATGCGCTATTTTGGAGCCCGCGGTTTTTGTAATGAAAGGCTCCCACCGCCTGCTTTGTATCCTTGTTCAGCAACATTTCTTCATGCCTGCACATGCATCCCAACGTTGCTTGGTTTCTTAGTGTTGTCTCCATGGCACTCTGGAGGTTTTATTTGCAGCCGATACATACTTACGTATAACTCGGAGGCTTGACGAAACATGCATTTTCATCGCTGCCAATGCCACCTTGGGTGTAACAACACTGAAGTTTCGGCTCCCGAAATACACACACATTGTAGTATCACTCACTGGTTCATGCCTCCCGCCACCGCCGCGAGCAGGAAGGCAGCGACAACGCGTGACTCGCCTGGCCATGCCACGCCACCACCTCTACGGGGACGAGGGCGGCGAGACGCCGACGGTGCAGACAGCGATGCCTGTAGTTCATGCCCAATGGGGTCAAGCTTCACCCCCTACAATCAGATGAAACCGAAATCTTGACCAACATTCACTCTATAGATAATGATGTCATATCGTTGGAACAGCGTGTTCAGCATCAGCCATTCCGCAGTTTTCCCGTTGCAAGTTGTCCAATAATAAAACTTACAGGTTTATTCGGGACAGGTTTTCCAGGGGAAAGTCGAAAAAACCAAAATCGGCTCAGCCGTTTAGACGATTGGATCCCTGAATCATTGTCACAATCATTGGTTCTGAGATTGTACCGTAGCCGGTTATATGGGAGATACCCGGTGGCCGACGGTGTTCTTTGATATTCTGTTCTTTGACTCTTGCCATCTTAATATCACATAGCAACATTCTTTCAACACAATCAAGCATGGATGTCCTTTGTATCGTGGACTCAAATAGCGGCGCTGCTCTCATGGGTGATTCTCCAACCAACTTCCTTCTGTCCCTTTGTTACTCAATTATCTCAATCCATATCTTTCTGGTAAAGATATGATTGAACCTACCCACCCAGTCTCCATCAGAGTGAGAGGTTGCATCCGACCTGCCGTTCATCTGGAATGCGACGTAAGTTAGATCTCTTCAAGTAATATGATGGTGTCTGAAATTATTTCAAGGGCATGTCGCTGCTGCGTGAAGTATTCCCGATCCATCATGAACGGTCGAGGTTGCGATGTTATGCCCCTGCCACTGAGTAGGCCACCCCACGAATATGTGATTATGATGCTCAAGCTCCCCCGTTCTAGCTACAAGGCGTATCGCCATAAAACGCCTTCTCTTTGCTTAATTCAAGATCCTCGTGTGTCTGTTGCTGAAAGGTCAGTCCAACTTAGTGACATTCTTCGATGATTGCCTATTTAATATGAAACAGGCCAAAAATATCCGAACCTCGTGGCATAGCCAAACATTTTCAATCAAAGGGGAAGGGTATTTTTCGTTCAGACGGCGCAATGCGCTGCGATAGTCGGAGGGTCCACACAGCCGTCCCAAATAGGATGGATGTTGATGGCGGCACTCTCAATCCATCCTCAACATTACCACAGAATCTGCATTTACCGACATCTAAATCGCTTCGTAGCTCGGCTGCTCCAGGTCCTTCAACCATGGGACCCCTGCCACGTACTACCGAGCAGTCAGGGCACCATGGCAGGACCCCATTGCATGCATTCCCTATCAACACGTCTGGCGTCGCTCCTCGAACGGAATCTGCTGTCAACTGTTCCCCTGGTCCCGCCACTTGTTTTATCCCAAACGCTGCGGCTGTTGGTATGTACCACGGCTCGGCGCAGACTCCAGCTCCCGCAGGACGTGATGTACCGATGACCGAGGACCCTACATTTAACGGCACAGGGACACTTGCCAGCGCTGATAACCCAGTGCCTGAGCATACTACTGTGTCGGATCCAGATACGCCTATTTCCCGGAACCTCCAAACACACTCAGACCCTCCCTCTCCTGTGACGCATCCGGCCAGCAAAGGTGGGCCGGCATCTTCGCCTAGTAGCCAGATCCCTGCGCCAATTCAAGTCGCTCCAGAGAACCACACAAACCGTCGCCGGGGTTCTCTCGGCCCTACGTCATGTGGTTCGGGGACCTTGCGCGCGAACGAGCACCCGATTGGTCAGCGTGCCACATCAGGTAGATTGATGGCTGTCCCCCACACTGCGGCTAGTGTGATAATCTCGCGAGCTGGGTTTCAGGCACCCCATAAAGCTGTTTGCAACCAGACATCTGGAAGCACGGCTGAAGATGCAGGTGGAGATGTAACAATGCCAGAGAGCTCTCCAATCCGCCTTGTCCCTCCAGGTGCTCTCATCCCACCCTCTGGCAGCGCTGAAACGGCCCAAACCATCGCCACGCCCGAGATACCTGCCTGTGAGAACCCTCGAGCTGGTGGTTACACTGTTCGTTGTGGCACTCGTTCCATCCCTGCTGGCTCAGAGATTACTATTAATCCCAGTGTCATCGATTCTGCACCACACTGACACAATATCGGAGTGACCCGTGCCCATCCCACGCCTGCCACCGCCACTCATACTGTGCACGCACCCGACGATTCTGTGCAACCAACTTCCTCGTGTATACCTCTGATGCGCCAACGCAAGTCAATTCGGAACCAGCCTGAATATCTTGGGTGGTTTAAATCTTATGGAATCGAGCCCGTAGAGGCACCACCAAAGGCCACATCCGCTTTCTATGACACCCTTCCCCGACTTGGCGATGTCTATGTACACCACGACAGATTGATGGATTCGTTCAAGGCTTGGGTTTGGAGTGAGAATCGATGGATTGTGGCGACCAACAATCTCCCCCATCCGGTTCTGACAGATTATCGTCTCAAGATTTCTGCCTCCGGAGAACCGTCATGGGTGATGCGCAAAAGTTTGGTGTCCGAGAGAGGGAGGGACAAAAGAAAGCGATGGGACTAAGAGTTAGCGAAGATTCAGTACGACACGGTAAGTACATTTCGTACCCAAATTAAAATACGACTCTCCTACAACAGTCCATTCCTTCTATTTACTTTCACGTACGCTGGCCGTCTGAAATTATTCCTGGACCCGTAGGGGACAGGTCTTACAACCAATAATGCGTGGGAACTGCATGAAACTCAACGCCGTGGGAACTGGTCGTCAAAGTCAAAGCGTTTTATCTGTCGTACTTTGGGTCCAGGGATGCCCGGAGGGTCTGAGTATGATATTCCACAATAAGACATTTAGAAGGCCCACGTTCGCGTGGCAACTTGAACTGGCTTGCTCTGCCTCTACCGCATAACATATTCCTGCGATTACATCCCTCAGTCAATGCCCACGTCACGAGAGAAGGGAAAAGAATTGGTGTGCACATGTACCTCCTCTGGCTGTGGCTCAAAGCAGACCTGGTCCGACGTTCTCGGACAATTCATTCCCGGTCAAAGAATTCCACAGGCAGTTTGCGCCCGCCATCATCGTATAGACAAAATCTGCGGGGAGATAAAGGATATCACGGCGGATCTCCAAGGATGTCAAAGCATCGAAGTAGAAGACAGTCTTCCATCCACGCCACAGCCCTCATCCCCCGACCGCTTGGTTACTGGCGAGGGAGAAGCTCTTCCGCTATACTCCAATGTCATGGAAGATGAACCCACATCCGATTTCCACCCTACTTTTGTTTCGAACTTGAAAGAGGAGACCTTCGCACTAGAAGAGACAGTGCAAGACCTGAGATATTTGTCTAAGGCAGCTGTTGATCTCATCACCGTGTTCATCCCTCCGTCCCGTTTGAAGTTCACGTCAACTCCTAGTCATGATTCCCCATACATACCCATGACAAGCATTCCATTCGAGCCAAACAGGGGATCCAGACGTCTCGACGTTAACGATCCCATTAACGTGGCACTTCTGAGATACGAAACGCAACTATTCGATTTCTTACTCACTTTGAGGCGCATGGTCTGCGGCGATTCTCTAGAGGTGTCCCGCATCGCGATCGTCACCCTCGTAGAAGAAGAACTATATAGAGTGGACCGCATCCGGGAATCCGTTTGGAGTGAGATGATCCATATTACAGAGTGCGAGCCTACTCCCGGAGGAAAGATCATACCGAATGCTGTTGTTGTTGAAACAGGTGCATAGTTATTACTCTTTGCTTGGTTTGTTGGCTCACTGTAATGCAAAAGATGTGTATTTCCGTTACAGAGTGCGGAACTGGCACCCATCCGCAGTCGCATCCTCGTTTCTGGTCCTTTCCCTCAATTTACTTTGCGGCGTGTCGCAGGCGCACAGCAGCTTTGTATCGGCATCCCTAGATTTCATTATCAAACACATCATCAACTTTGCTGCTAATATACCCCCCGAAGCAAGGGAACAATTGACCAATTTTCCCAAAGATTACCGCAGCATTCTCAACCACTTCGAGCTCAGTCCGAGACTCCGAGTATACGTATGCTGTCCCCAATGCTGTACCTTATACAGCGACGACGATAGCTGTCCCAGCTCATGCTCGGCGTGTTCGACGAAGCTAAAGCGCGCACGGACGATACATGGGCAGTTATTCAGCCATCCGATCCGGAAATATGGATACCAAGATATAAAGCACTGGCTCGCCAGAATTCTATCTCGCGAAGACCTAGAGGAACTCCTGGAAGCACAACCGGCGGAGGCTCCTCGTGATGACCTATTGCACGACATCTTTGATGCAGAGTTCGTCCGAGAGTTCCGTGGTCCCGATGGCAAGCCCTTCATTGTACGACAAAGTTCTGAGCTTCGTCTAGTTTTTTCCCTGGCCGTTGATGGGTTTAATCCCTTTGGAAACAAGATCGCAAAAGGATCTGCCTCTGTAACTGGAATCTATATGGCGTGTCTCAACTTACCACCGGACATTCGTTTTAACAGGGCAAATATGTGCCTCGTTGGTATCATCCCAGGTCCGAAGAAACCATCGCTCGATCAAATCAATCACTTCCTTCGGCCACTTGTAGATGATCTGCTTATCCTTTGGAATCCTGGTGTTTTCTTCACTCGCACTGCACGTTATCGCAGTGGACGGCATGCCCTTGCAGCATTGATCCCTTTGGTGTGCGATGTTCTTGGAGCGCGGCAAGCGGCTGGGTTTCTCAGCCATGTGGCTACATTGTTTTGTTCTTTCTGTTTTCTGCCTGCAGATCAGATCGAAAATCTCGATCCAAGTTCTTGGAATATGCGCGATGGAGTTGGCCACCGCCAAGCGGCAGAAATGTGGCTCGCAGCACGGACAGTAGAAGATCGGGAAAAGATCGCGACAGAACATGGCGTTCGTTATTCAGAGTTACTGAGGCTGCCATACTGGGATCCAGTCAGGTTCACAGTTCTAGATTCCATGCATGCATTCTTCTTGCATTCCCTGCATGAACATATCCGGAACATCTGGGGGATAAACCCGACGGCGCCATGTGGCAATGGAAACAACTCTCCAATGAATGTGCCACCTCCCAAACCATCCGATGGATCGCTACTCAAGGGCGCTGAAATCTTAGGAGTCGAAAAGAATTTATTGCTGGAACAGGATGATCATGCGAAGATACTTCACAAAGCTACATCAAAGCCCGTGTTGTGGCATTTATGCCACTACTTCAGCCTGCGTAGAGCTGGAACGGCTATCATGCTCGCCAGAACTCTAGTTTCCTGGGTAGGTTTTGACTCCATACAAGTTGCTTATGCTGATGATGTCCAGGTAAGAGAAAGTACGAATAGCAAAAGTGTTAGTTTGCTCTGTGATCATCTTCGCCAGACCCGAGCCAAGCAGAACTCTTGTCTGCCGAACATGCAGGCTGCTAAAACTACCATGCCTGGACCATCCGATACTACGTCAATGGCAGACCTTCCACAGAAACAACGGCGTGGTCCCAACAGTCCACCTACAGAAGCCGAGAAGGAACATCTACAGATGCGGTTGCAGACAGCTAAAACAAACAAAAACTTGGGAAATGGTATACGCGTGCCGACTCTGCTGTGGCTCTGTCACGAGTTGAATATCACTGTCGAAAATAACACAAAAAAACACGTCGGAAAGCAAGATCTACTCGGGCTCGTAGGTCAGTGGGTAAGTTGCAGCGCTGACTTGAAGTTTGTTGTCCATGACTGATGATAGTCTCATCTCGTGCTATCTAGCGTATTGATAAAGGCATTGTGAACGCTGCTGGCGATTTGGTTGGACCACAAAATCCTCCCGGTAATGTCAGCGAACGGACCCGGCATAACGATGTACCAGTCGTCCTGGGTCATAGCATCCTCGAAGAAGTTTGGAAGGATCAACAGCGGCTGGTGCTCCCATCTTTTATTTCCCCCGCACCTTATCCCCTTGGCTACGAAAAGCGAAAACTTACTGCTGATCAATGGCGATCAGCGGGCATGATCCACATGGTTATTACACTTGTTTGTATATGGGGAGATGAACCCAAGTGGAGTCGCAAGCATCAGATGCTCGAAAACTTCATGGATCTCGTCTCTGCAATATTCGTCGCTAGCCTTCGCAGTACCTCGACGCGTTTGGCAGAGCTATACGAGTATCATTTCACCCATTATCTCCAGGGAATGGTGCAGTTGTATCCAGAAGCAAAGGTGCAATCAGTCCATCACCTCTGTTTGCATTTCAAATCCCTGCTGCTTGGCTTCGGTCCAGTGCATGCATGGAGAGCTTGGCCATTCGAACGTTTCAACTATCTCCTCCAACGTACCAAAACAAATATGCGATTTGGTATGCTTTCCTAGCAACTTTCATAGGGTGTTAATAATGCCATGGATCTAGGCGAGCTGGAATTGACTATGATGAATGATGTCTGCCGTGCAGGGAACCTTGATTCCCTTCTAATCAGCCCCGAGGTACCACAGGAATTGAGAATGCTTCTAGATGATTTTCGCCAAGCATTTCAGTCTGACATACGAGGCACCCGTAATGAGCATCAAGCTCGCAAAAATCGTGGCACAATGAAGATCACCTTTACCACCCAAACGTCTCGATCAAGTCAGGCGGAGGTGCACAGACAACTGGAACGAATAGTCATAAAGTATCTCGGTGTCCAGTCAGCCAGAGGTACAGTGAATTGTTATGTGTAACAAATACTGTGGACGATGTCACTGCAGATATCCGCTGGTGCGATAAAATTCAAAGGGAAGGTATGGTCTTTCAACCAAGAGCACACTCTGTGCGAAACTCGCATGTAATGATCAAGCAATCCAATGGGACCACCATTCTTCCATGTCAAGTAATTGCAATATTCACCAAGGCATCAACTTCTCCGAGTCATACTGCGGCACCAGACATTCACATCGTTATCGCAGAGTATCTCCCACTCAACGCCGACGATGCGAAATATGACAAATACCGACAGTTTGGCGAAGTGGGAGGCTCATTATACTACAATGAGACTGCAGAACCGTCCATTATTCCCGCAACCAAACTAGTGACGCTCTTCGCGATGACACCCATGCAGCACAATAAAATACAGAGGCAGATAATCCATGTACTCAGCATTTACAAGGTAAGTCAACACAAGCACTTTGGTTTCTTTGTACTGAAATGTAGCCAAGGATGTCTTTGAGGAGCTATCTCCGGCTCCTGGTAATGGACAAGATGGACATCAGGAAAACGTCCACTCATAAGTGCTGAATAAGTTTGCATACGCTATGCCTAATTCTCATATTCCCACTTACTCAGTACTGCATCCATCGAGTGTAATGTATATAATACGACTATCATGTTCCCCCCTGCCGTACCACTCAGCTCGGTCCGACCACCAATTAAGATTGGGTTGGGGCCATGCCGTTGCGTGTTGACTGGAGGTTCTGGGCTACGCGCATTGGTCGCCGCGTCAGGCGGGACGAGTTGTGCCTTGCCATTTCTTTTCTTGCCCATGACGGACGACTCACCCGAACCTGCCAGCTTCTTCGCATCATCTTGGCATCGATAGCATGCCTCTACCCTTCTCGTACGTGCATGCTTCGCCGTTTTCCTCGTCGGATTCACACTGACTTATTCTTGTTGTCTCGATCAACTACGCAATTGCTCTGTTTCTGTCACGCTTAAACACGAATGTCATCATTCTCGAGGGCCGCCCGCACCGGCCTACATTTGCTGAAGGCGATACATAGACTGAGCGGCATGTCGGGCTCCTTCAAGTTCAAGGCTTTAACTTGAGCCGAGATCACCCGCCAATCAACAGCCCCCAATGGCGCACCTACGGCCGCCGCTTCGACCACGTCCAATATACAGGCCATGTCCTCAACCGCGAGCAACGCCACCGCAAGCACGATGTCCAGGTCTTTGGAATGTCATCTCGTTCCTTTTTCGGTAGCATTTTGGCTTCCTAGGTTACTCTCATACAGCGAGCTCTATTATCGTGGGGTGATCCTGCGTACTATATAGTATGTCTTCAAGCACACGTCGTGAGGTGGCGGGAGGCTAGTTGTATACCTGTTACCTGGCAGGTCGCAAGCCCAATGCTGATATCAGATTATTGATATAACTACTGGTGGCAAAAGGCCTGACAGGCTTGTTTGATGGTGCTTGGATACTCAAGTAGGCCGCCACTCGCCAGACGTCTTTGAGCATCCATGGCGGCATACGTAGAATACGCGTCGTTCCATGGCCAGCATACCGACACCGTCACGGCACTCTCCTTCAGTCACTGTGGCACTTATCTTGCGTCCAGCTCATCCGACCATTCGATATGCATTTGGAGGGTGACAAAGGCACAACTGATGTATCGAGTGGTTGTTGACCACGCGGTGATGGCCCTCCAGTGGCACCCAACTGCGAAGGAGACATTATTGGTTGGTTGCGAAGATGGTGCACTATACTGGATGCACAAATTTAAAATGGTGAGCGCCCTAGTGAATACTGCATCGTCATCCCTTGCTTACCTGACGACCTAGACTGGCCTGACCATATCAGAATTTTTGCTGGGTGTCCGTGGACCGATATTCTGTCTAGACATCGACCCTGTAACCAAATCAGTGGCAATTGGGATCAGATTTGAAGTTCATATGGCTCGGGATGTCCTATGTGAATGCTACTCGCTCATCTTTTTGCGATATCAGCTTATCCTACCGCTACGCCACTTCAGCTAGCTGTACGGTAACCGCCAAACTCCCAGATCCTCCTTCCGACCATGTGAAAAGAACCAGGAATGAAGATGTGCACGTCAGAGCTCGCTCTGTCCATTACCATCATGACGGAAGCACGTTGATTGTATCATATCTTAATCATGGTGTCGTGTAAGTGCTCTACCATGATGTGCCACCGCTTTACCCACACACTCTACAGGGGATGGGACCTCGCAACAAGGGCACCAAAATGGCACATCAGGAGCCCGAACCTGCCATCGCAGATGTAGGTAACCATGATTACTTCGTGGGAAGCACCATTGAACCTGTTAGTCAGTGGAAGCTCTGCCATATACCGGGAGCATAACACACTCGTCATCAACACAATTCACGACGGCCTTTATCTCTTTCGAATAGGAAGGGTGAAGCCCACTCGGAAGTGGACATATGACAATGATTCAGAGACTTCGTACTTACTCCCGGTCACCTTCTTGCATCGCGGGCAGGCTATAGCAAGCGGAACGCGCTCCGGAAAACTTTGCATATGGCAGGCATGTTCTGAGAATTTATATCAAGTTCTCCCTCATGGAGGTGAGAAGGCGTCGTCTCACTAACATATTGTTGCTGATATACCATGGATTGTCTGTCAGACGATGTCATCCAGGCTATTTCAGTTAGTAATCACATTTCGCCAGGAATAATGATGACAATTTCTTGTAGACATACCACGACCACCGATTCTCCTATAGCTATATCGCAAGTGCACCTGCAGAGAAAGGAAACAAGACATACATCAAGATTTGGCATGCAAATATTGGTTGGTTTCATATACATTGCCAACCGCAGCTTCATGACGACAATCTTTGTTATTAGCATTATGCCCTGACGAAATACACACGTGGTGGTGGGGAGTAATGGTACGCATGCCCGCTGAAGTACTGTGTGTATACTGACTTCCGCAGGTGTCTCGTTTCTCAATGGACTGGAGTGACTATGGAAGGATGACCTTGCTTCTCACATATACTCTCGTGAGCACCTTCTGCCTGATTGCCTTGGCCAAGGTGATTTGGTATTTTTTCCCGTGGTCATGGATTTTGCGGCTACTTGCTGCTACTCGTGGCATCTTGGGGGGTCTTTGTGAGGAAGTGGGGACTCACATGTCCTACGTTTGGCATTCTATATTAGAGGTGTTCCGCCTGAAGTTGCTAGAATTCCTTCATGGTCCCACCCCCTTCCGAAACAACCATTTCGACCTCTGAAGAACACCAGTGTACATAATATGATTTGAACGTGCTTCAATTGAGCCTTGTTCACCATGCCAATCGACCGTCGAGCAAGGGTGAAGTGGTGAAATCATACTGCGGTGAGTGACTGACATGCTGGCATCATGTGACTGGCACGACAAACATTCACATGGTCAAAAATTGATGCGCCGAGATCTCTCTCTTTCGTGACAGCTGTCAATATCAGCCTCCAAGTTATACGTAACTGAAGCTATTGTCGTGCCTCGCGAGAACGGTATACCGGTCGACACGTTTCATCGCGTGAGTTAATGCAGCTGCGAAGCAAGGCTCTTAAAGTGAGTCGATACGGGGTGAACGACCTGAGAAAGCTTTGGGAAGCGACACACTCGTGCTGGAGTCGCAGTCAAACCGGAACTCTCCGAGCTAAAGCTTTGTGGAAGAAGCGGTCGTGTTAGACTCCTGCGATCAACCCATTCAATATCCGATGTGCTGGCACTGTGTAACGGGCCCTTGAGCACTGTCAGAGCTGCGGTTGAGTTGTAAAGCGACGCAGGCGGTCGTAATGGGTGAGATAGAGCGGTATGTATAGTACTTTCACTAGCATTTTCCTCATGGCGTTAGTCCGAAATCTCACACAATGGAATAGCCATGCGTCTTTCCGTCTTGCTCGCACAGCTGTTTACCTCATGATTTTCATCGCCCGAGTTCGGACCATTTCAAGATTCTCTTTGTGGCGTCATTCCTTTGATTTCCGTTCTTTTTTTGTGCCACTGGGATCTTACAATAATATCCTATAAATGACATGCAAAGTATCCACCATTCATCCGTTTCTTCCTCTGCGTCATGCACTCGCCGCGCAAGAGAGATCGCACACACGCGAAGCTCGCCTCGCAAAGACATCACCGTGCTTCAGGAAGGAACGGACCCTATCTCCCAACACTGCGAAATGTTCAGCAAATCGATGGTAAGCCTCATTCACTCAACGAGAAGGTCGCACTCATATCACCTCTTCGAATCCGCGACATGATTTATCCCAAAGGACTACTCTCCCCAATCAAGTTTGCCACAAAATTTGTGACGGGATTATACAATATGGTAAGGATGGAAAACGACGATGTAAGCCTTGTAGATGATATATCAAGTATAAATCGCTCACCCTATTCTTGGTACCCACAGCCTGAAGGGCACGCTTTCATAACCGAGATCGACGAAGAGGAAACCACACCGTCAGAAGTGAGTAGCGCATGTCGTTACGCTGTGGTGCCGTCTTGACCATATTCAACTTATACCTTGAAGGACCCGAATATGGTTTGTACTAAGGTTTATCTCTTCTCTGTTTGCCTGTCCCTTACTGTCGATGCTTCAGGTCATTGACGAGGGAAGTCTGGCTGCTGATGAACAGCCAACTTTCCCAGAGGCGGGATCCAAGGTTGACGAACAGGAAATCTGTGAGTCAGAAGTAAGTCACACTTTTTGATGCTGTGGCACGCCTCAGGGCACCCATCAGGCACAGATTGAAGACGACCTTGAAATTCGGACGGAAGACACGGTTTGATACTCAAGTCCCTTTGTCATTTCTTTGTGTCTGACTGTCACGTACGTAGATGAATGAAATTCCAATGGCGTATGAACGGTCGGGTGTCACGTACGTAGATGAATGAAATTCCAATGGCGTATGAACGGTCGGGTGTCAGAAGCATGGCTAATGGACAATGGGAGGTGGGTCCTCTTCTGACCATCGATGAATCGCATACCCATTCGCTCTTCCCAGGAAAATACGCAAGTTTTGCGAGGTGACCTTGCTGGGGAAACCCTAGAAAATGTTAACTCGGAGTTGGCACAAGAGGAAGAAGACGGTGCTGAGGGCGATGCCAATATTGCAGATCTGGCGACGCGAATTCCCATGTCCGAGGTTGTGGTAATGCATTTCTCGAACTTGTCCACGTGTTGGAACTGACGACTCACTTGCCCTTGTAGATGTCAGTCGATCCAGATGAAGACGACGAGCAAATGGTAGAAGACCATGAAGAGGTAGTAAACAAAGGAAAAGCGAGGGAGGTTGGAACTTTTCACCATCTCCTGATCCCATTCTGAAAT
>JBBPLG010000628.1:0-16209 GCA_038089695.1 Xanthoconium separans | reverse complement strand
GTAGGGAACTAAGGGCCATTTGGCGGTGTTCAGGGGAAAAGCGGTGGAGACAAAGGGGGGTGTCGATTGGGAGGTCGTTGATGGTGGCATACATGTTTCTGTGGTGGGAGAGAGGCAAAGGGGAATGAAGGAAAGCCTGCCACCAGTCGGTGCGCCTTATAGCTTTTCCTAGTATTATTCCCGATTGGCTACCTCTTATCTCCTTGTTGGTCCCAGTATTCCTGAATTAGTTCTGCAGAGTGCCGCAGGTTCCATGTTGACTCCCAGGTGTTCTCTGCCGCAGAATATCCCTTCCATTTGATCAGATATGACTGTCAGGCAGGCGACCCTCGGTGTGCCAAGATGTTCTCGACTTCCCATTCTTCTTCTCCTTCTATTATATCTGGTGGTTCTGGAAAGAAGTTCTTTCCGTGTTACTCCATTTCCTTGTATGGAGATAGGAGGGAGGCATGGAATATGTCGTGGATTTTCCATGTTGGAGGAAGCTTGAGACGATAGGCAACTTGGGAGAGTACTTGGGTGATCTCAAAGGGGCCTTCCCTTCGAGGGGCGAGTTTTCAGGTGGGGTATCTTAGTTTCAGGTTTCGGGAGTCCAGCCATACTTTTTGTCCGGTTTTCCAAGGAACGAATTTGGATGTGATTTGTTCGGCCATGTATCGCCTAGCCTTATCATGTGCAGCAATGGCTTCTTCTCAGACTTTTTCTAGTGAGCTCATCCGTTGTTCTAGAGCGGGTAGAAAGGTTTTTCCCAGAGGGGGGTAAGAACGGGGTTCGTATCCCGTCATTAGGAAAAACGGAGTTTGTTTGGTGACAGAGTGGCGAGCCGAATTGTGATGAAATTCGGCAGAAGTAAGGAGATCTGTCCATTTTTGTGGAACTCCGTTACAAAAGATCCGCAGGTACGTTTCCAGTTCCTGGTTTACTCGTTATGTTTCCCCATCCGTTTGAGGGTGGTACGCCATGGAGAGGGCCACGTATGTTACGCTTACCGTGACAACTGGAGTAAACACAGTTGTAGAGGATGTGACAAGATGAAAGCAAAGTTCTGTTTGATAGTCGTTGACTTAAGCTAAGCGAAGTCGACGATGTCGCACTCAATCCCGAAGAAGGGATCCTCTTGTGATGACGTGAAGTCCTAGTTCTTCGCTGAGAGAAAGAAGAGAGACACGAGCGAGAAGAAGGTCCTTTGAGCTCTGTGGAACTCCAGCTAAATGCGGTATGAATTGCATAGAACTAGATTGGGTTTCTACAAGTACAAGACTCAAGTATTTATATGATGCGAGATTTAGCACGGACCATCAGGTGCCACAGGAAGGATAAGTGTTCCACTAGTCAGAACAATACGAAGAAGAGGAATCAGAAAGAAAACGGAGTCCCACTGTCAGGAAGAGCAGAAAAACAGCGAGCAGGAAGAAACGGGTGTCATACTCGGGAAGAATCGCCGAGTGACAATACAGCATCATACGGGATGGATCGGAAGACATTGGATAGAATCGGTCTCTATCGTGAGGAGAGAAAGAGTTCGAGAGAAAAATAAACGCGCCAGTCACAAAACCGTAACAACGTAGTACCGGAGGAGTCTGGCGAGTTCAATAGCAAAGGCGGAGGCGAACTGAGGGCCTTGATCAGAGATTACTTTGTCATGTAATCCAAAGCGTCTGAAGACAGAAGAGAAAAAGATTTTGGCCACTCCAGCGGTGTCGATGTTTTTAGAGCAAGGTTCAAAAATTACCCCCTTACTAAGCCCATGGTCTACCACGACCATGACAGAATCAAAGCTGTTGCTGGTTGGTAATCCGGTGATTAGATCCACGGACACTTGTTGGAACGGACAGGTGGCAGTAGAGGCAATGGGCGAGAGAGCGGGGACAGTAGAGACAATGGGCGAGAGAGCGGGGACAGTAGAGGCAATGGGCGAGAGAGCGGGGACAGTAGGGTGAGTTTGAATCTTGTTTGCCTGGCAAACGGCACAGCCAGAGATATATTTTTGGACAAATGTAGTCATTCCAGGCCACCAATAGTCCTTTTCCAAGGAAGCAATGGTGCAGAAGTATCCGTTGTGTCCGCTGAGTGGGGAGGAATGGCATTCTTCCACTAGTCGATGGCGAAGCAAGATGTCTGGTATGTACGCACGTCCTTTGTAGTAAAGAACACCGTCGGTATAGGCCCAATCCATAGGGTTATTAAATCGTGTAGGCAGGACCTTATCGTGGTCCATGCTGAGAAGTTTCAACCTTTCTAGGACTAGAGGATCTGATGGGGTAGATGCGAGGAGTTTTGACCATAATTTGGTGTCAATAGTTCGGATAAAGAGTTGTTCAGGGAGGAGTATTTTGGCTGTGTTGTCTGACCCCATAACGACTCCCTCCGGTTGAGACAGCGCATTGGCCGGGCCCATTTGGGATCCAGGGCAATGTTTGAATGCCAGGTTGTATTCCTGTAGGAAGAATTGCCATCTAGCATGACGTCGGGATAGGTTCTGCGGTTGTCAGAAGTAGGTAAGGTTTTTGTGGTCCGTTAAAATGGTTACCACGTGTTCGGTGCCAGTAAGGTAGTGTCTCCATTCTTCCAGAGTGTGGATAACAGCGAGGAGTTCTCTGTCATAGATGTCGTAGTTTCATTCTGCTTCGGAAAGTGTTTTTGACAGGTATGAGCACGGGTGGAGGTCCCCATTGTCATCTCTCTGCATTAGGACGGCTCCCATAGCGACAAGGGAAGCGTCAGTCATGAGAGTGAAGGGCTTTGTTGTATCCAGCATGGCAAGAACGGGTCGTCGTAAGAAGGTGTCTCGTAGCCATTCAAAGGCTTTCTGATGAATATTTGTCCATTCCCATTTGGTAGTTTTTCGGGTGAGATCATTGAGTGGTCGGGCAATGTCGGAAAATCCGGGAATGAACTTTCGGTAGAAGTTACAGAACCCAAGAAAGGATCAGACTGCCGTCACGGATTGAGGGGGTTTCCAATCCTTGATGGCGTCTACCTTGGTTTTGTCCATCTGGACTTTTCCATTTCCTACTATCATACCAAGGTATTTGACTTCTTTTGTAGCGAAGGTGCATTTTTCTAATTTGAGGAAGAGTTTCTGTTCTTCCATTCGAGCTAGTACCCTTCTTGTCCATTCCTCATGTAATTTTGGGTCGTTTTTGGAATGAATGAGGAGATCGTCCATATAGATGACTAACCATCCTTCAGCGATCATATCGGCAAAGGTGTCGTTCATGTAAGCTTGGAAAGTGGCTGTGGAATTGCACATTCCAAAGAACATTACTGTTGGTTGATAAAGCCCGTAAGGTGTGATGAAAGCAGCCTTCCATTTATCCACGGGGTTAATCCTAATGTTGTTGTATCCCCATTGTATGTCCATCTTAGTGAATAGCTCCGATTCGTTTAATTTATCAATGAGGTCACCTATGAGGGGGAGAGGATAGGCGTTCTTTACTGTTTGTGAGTTAAGATATTGATAATCTTGGCAGGGACGAAGCTTTCCATCCTTCTTTTGGACAAAGAAGAAGGGGGATGCTTGTGGAGACTTGGACAGTTCTATCTTTCCAGAGGCGAGATGTTCTTTGATGAACTTCTTACAGGCTTCTTGTTTGGCGGGATTTAATTGATAGGCTTTTCCTCTCTTTGGTATGAACTCCTTGGTGAGTTCGATTTTATGGTCAAAAGCTCGTTTGGGGGGTAGTTCATTAGAAGGCTCCTCGAAGACTTTCTTGTATTGTTCATATTCCTTAGGAAGTTCGGTTTTCTGGATTCCGGCTTCCTATGCTAGCTGGGTAGAGAGGGTAGTTCATCATATCCATTCCTTTTTAGGGAGGTATTCTCCAAGTCCTTTTCTTTTATAGATGCATCGCTTGATGCGATCATCCATATCGAGCCCCATGGCCCGCAACAGGTATCTTTGGTGTATTGGTTGTCGTTGAGAAGGGAGGTGAGGGTTTCCGTCAATTTCCACAGTTCCCGAAGACCAATCAATGAGGGGATTGACTTCAGTGAGCCAGGTCATTCCTAAGATCATGTTCTGCTTTCTGCATCGAATGATGAAGAAGTCTTGGTTTCGGGGAACTCCTTGGATATAGATGGTTACTTTGGTGCGATAGCGGATGGTTCCGGATCTGTTAATGGTTCCATCCGCATTGTATGCTTCTCGAGGTTCAGCGAGTTGGAAGAAAGGGAATCTGTTTCTTTGTGCATAGGCTTCATCCATGAAACAGGAGGTTGCTCCGCAGTCAATCAAGGCGGTGGTTTGTCCAACATGAACTCCCCCCATTGCAGATACTTGTAGAGGTATTAAAATTGACTGTTCCTCTACAGTAGTTACAATGGGGTTAGTTCTAGATGTTCAAGTAGTCGGTCCTCGGCACCTGTCTAAAAATCCTTGAGTCGCTGCTTTATCCTTTCTTCCGAGAGTTTTGCACCCTTCTTGCGCGCAGTCCAAGCCTGATTGATTTCTTCCGTGGGAGTGTTTTTGGTTTGATAGGTTGGTGGATCTTCCAAGTAGATTTCTTGGAGGGACTTGGCCATTTCTTTTACTCCATGTCCTTTTGCAACCAGCTGTTCTATCATCCTGATTGCCTCATTTTTTTCCTCTTTTTCCGCAGGCTTATCTTCGACAACCCGATTTTGTATGGGAGGTCGTGGGAGTGGCTTGTCCAATTGGGGTCTGGATCTCCAGTTTCCAGTTCCTTTATTCTTGTGGTTCCTAGTGGAACATCCCTGTTTCTTACATATGAAGCATTTTCCTTCTCTCATGAGTTTGGCCCTTTCTACAGGAGAGAGTTGAATGTAATCAACATCCATGGCATTGGGGTCTCGGTTACTGTTGGAGAAAGATCCATATCCTCCGAATCTGGGTTTCCTTCCTTGGATATCCCTGATACGCTCAGTTTGGCGGGCAAATTTCCCAGCCACTTTGATCCATGTATCGACAGTGAGAGGCTCTGCATTGGAACCTAATACCTTCTGCATAAGGTCATCGTGTACCCCTCAACTGAAGGTCTCACAAAGAGCAGATTGATCTACGATCCCAGATTGGGCAGCCAAGAGTTTGAATTCAGAAGTGAATTTGTTAAAGGCTTCTTCAGTGTTAGGTCCTTGGTGGATGGCTAGAGTTTCCTCCTAGCCGAGGATGTCTCATCGTGAATAGACATCATGCCCCGAAAGTCGGCTTTGAATTTTTCCCAGGTTTGGTCTTCTTCTGGGATCAGCTTTTTAGCCAAGTGCTCGTAGTATCCTTCTGAGAAGGTTCTTCCTTTGCCCTTACTCATCCTGTTTAGGGCAGTAACAATTTTGGCTTGATCGTCATACTTTAGATTGATGGAGAAGTACGCATCCATGGCATGGAGCCACCAGTTGGCATCAATGCCATTCCTGGAGAACTCATCAGGTAATCCGGCCTTTAGTTTGGGCATTTCGTTTTCGGAGTCAGATTCCGGGTCGGGGGGAAGAGGGATTTGTTTGGGTCGTACCAGGGAAGCAGGTGCGGACCAATCAATGGGGCCGTATTTATCCTCTTCTTTGTTGGGTGGTTCAGGAATTAATTCGGGGTGGGCAGAGGGCAGGATAAGGCCGACTGGAATGAAGGGACGAGGTGGGAGAACGTGTCCTGGTCTTCCTTCAGCAAGATTTTGTTCCTGAACTCTTTCTTGAGCTCGTCTATAATTTCCTTTCTCTTCAAGGGAAGCAAGTCTTCTTGGGCGAGGAAGGTAATCTGGATGTCCGGGGGGTAGCTGCCAGAGGTCCGGGAGCTTATTGGATGACGAAGGGAGATCCACACTTGGTGTGGGTTCTGGGGAAGAGAAAGGGGCGTGAAACCACAATATGATGGGCAGGGCCTTCTGTTAAGGAACAGGGCCTATTAGCAATCTAGTTCTTTTGTTATGCTTACCATGACAACTGGAGTTAACACAGTTGTTGAGGGCGAAACAAAGAGAAAGCAATGTTCTGTTTGATAGTCGTTGACTTAAGCAGAGCGAAGTCAACGATGTTGCACTCAACCCTAAAGTAGGGTCCTCTTGTGACAACGCGAAGTCCTAGTTCTTCGCAAGAGAAAGAAGAGAGACTTGAGCGAGAAGAAGAGTTCTTCGAGCTTTAATGGAACTCCAGCTAAATGCAGTATAGATTGCGTAGAACTAGATTGGTTTTACAAGTACAAGACTCGAGTTATTTATACGATGCGAAATATGGCACAGACCATCGGGTCCTCTAGGAAAGGTAAGTGTTCCGCTAGTCAGAACAAAACGGAAGAAGAGGGATTGGAAAGAACAATCGGAATCCCGCTGTCCGGAAGAGCGGAACAGTCAGCAAGCGGGAAGAAATGGGTGTCATACTCGGAGAGAACTGCCGAGTGACAATACAACATCATATGGGAGAGATCGGAAGACATCAGATAAGGATAATCCCTATTGTGAGGAGTGAAAGAGTTCAAGATAGAAAGAAAAATTGATGCGCTGACCCCAAAACCGTAACAAGCTAGTTCTACGCCTGGATACCTGCTTGTATCACTACTGCACTTTGGTGCTCCTTTACTCGCAATTGTATTCCTGTTTACTGGTGTACTGGTAGAGGAATCTCTCTAGAGTCTTGTCCACTCTTGACATCGCCTCTATTTCATGACTTTTGTCTTCCAGCTCTTCAAGGCATTAGCTTGCGCTTGTACCCTCAAGACTCTTTGTTGGTCTTGCACACCTGTGCTCAACCTCCTCTACACTAGGGACGGTACTCGGCCGGGCTGGTTGGCTCACAGTACATCTGGTTATATCACTGCTCACTTCATCTCTTCTCACACGAACAGTTGTGACTAACTTTGCAAGGGCATCGGCTCGCAGTAAGCGTAACATCATCCATGTCTAATCCCATAGCTCTTAGGAGATATTGTTGGTGTATAGGTTATTTTTGAGAGGGAAGGTGTGGGTTGCCATTTATCTCTACCATTCCCAAGGACCAATTGATGAGGGGGTTGACTTCAGTCAGCCAGGTCATTCCTAAGATCATATTTTGTTTTCCACATCGTACAATAAAGAAGTCTTGGTTTCAGGGAATTCCTTGGACGTAAATAGTGACTCGGGTTCAGTAGCGGATGGTTCCGGATCTGTTAATGGTTCCGTCTGCATTGTATGCTTCTCAAGGTTCAGTGAGTCAGAAGAAGGGGAATCTATGTCTTCAGGCATAGGCTTCATCCATGAAACAGGAAGTTGCTCCACAGTCGATCAAGGCAGTGGTTTGTCTGACATGAACTCCCCCCATTGCAGATACTTGTAGAGGTATTAAAATTGACTTTTCCTCTACGGTAGTTACAATGGGGTTCATTCTAGTCGTTCAAGTAGTCAGTCCTTGGTGCCTGTCTAAAAATCCTTGAGTCACTGCTTTACCCTTTCTTCAGAGAGTTTAGAACCCCTTTTGGTGCAGTCCAGGTCTGATTTATTCCTTCCATGGGAGTGTCTTTGGTTTGATAGGTTGGCAGGTCCTCTAGATAGATTTCTCAGAGGGATTCAGCCATCTCTTTATTCTGTGTCCTTTCGTGACCAGTTGTTCTATCATTCTGATTGCTTTGTTCTTTTCCTCCTTCTCTGCAGGTTTGTCCTCAACAACTCGGTTCTGTATGGGAGGACGTGGCAGTGGTTTGTCTGATCAAGGTCCGGATTTCCAGTTTCCAGATCCTTTTCGGTTATCTTTGTGGTTCCTGGTGAAACACCCCAGCTTCTTACATATGAAGCATTTGCCTTCTCTCATGAGTTTGGCCCTCTCTACAGGGGAGAGTCAAATGTAGTCAATGTCCATAGCGTTTGGGTCTTGGGTGTGGGTGGAGGAAGTTCCATATCCTCTGAATCCGGGTCTCCTACCTCAGATATCCCTGATGTGCTCATTTTGGCAGGTGAATTTCCCGGCCGCTTTGATCCATGCATCCACCATGAGAGGCTCTTCATTGGAGCCCAATACTTTTTCCATAAGATTGTTGTGAACTCCTTGACTGAAGGTTTCGCAAAGTGTGGACTGATCGACGATCCCGGACTGGGCTGCCAAGAGTTGAACTCAGAAGTGAACTTGTTGTAGGCCTCCTCAGTATTAGGTCCTTGGCAGATGGCATAGAGTTTTCTTCTAGCCGAGGATGCCTCGTCGTGAATAGCTATCATGCTCTGGAAATTGGCTTTGAATTTTTCCCAGGTTTGATCAGCTTCTGGGATTAGTTTCTTAGTCAAGCACTTGTAGTATCCTTCGGAGAATGTTCTCCCTTTGCCCTTACTCATCCTGTTCAGGGCAGTGACGATCTTTGCTTCGTCGTTGTACTTTGGATTGATGGTGAAGGACGCATCCATGGTGTGGAGCCACCAGTTGGCATCAATGCCATTTCCGGAGAACTCGTCAGGTAGTCCGGCTTTCAATTCAGGCATCTTGTCTTTGGAATCAGAGTCTGAGTCAGGGGGGAGGGGGATTCGTTCAGGTCATACTGGAGATGCCAGGGCGGACCAGTGTATGGGGGAAAACCTGTGTTCTTGTTCCTCAGATTCAGGCTCTGGAACGGGCTCCGGGTTAGGAGGAGGAGCTGTGATTCAAGGGGTGAAGGGAAGGGGAGGAAGGGTGTAAGATCTCCTTCCTTCGGCAAGATTCTGTTCTTTGACCCTTTCCTGGGCTCCTTTATAGGCTCCTTTCTTGCTGAGGGAACTAAGTCTTCTGGGGAGGGGGAGATAGTCTGGGTGTTCAATTGGTAATCTCCAAAGCTCAGGTAATCTGGATGATGGCAGTAAGGGATCAGAGGGATCCACGTTGGATGGTTCGGGAGAAGACGAGGGAGCACGAAATCTCGATATGATGGGCGGGGCCTACTGTTTAGGGAACAGGGCCTGATCAGCAATCTAGTTCTTTTGTTACGCTTACCATGACAACTGGAGAAGGGCGAACAAAGAGTAAGCAAGAGTCTGTTTGATACTCGACGACTTAAGCAAAGTGAAGTCATCAATGTCGTACTCAATCCTAAAGGAAGGGTCCTCTTGTAACGACGCGAAGTCCTAGTTCTTCGCAAGAGAGAGAGAGAGAGATCCGAGAGAAGAAGGGGACTTCAAGTGAGGAGAACTCCAGTAAATGCAGTATGAATTGTGTAGAACTAGATTGAGTTTTACAAGTACGGGACTCGAGTATTTATACGATGTAAGATCTAGCACGGACCATCGGGTCCCATAGGAAAGGGTGAGTGTTCCACTAGTCGGAACGAACCGGAAGAGGTGGAATCGGAATGTAAACGGACTCCCGCTGTCTGGAAGAGCGGAACATCAGCAAGCAGGAGGAATTGGAATGTCATACTTGGGGAGAATCGCCGAGTGACTGTACAGCATCATATGGGAGGAATAGGAAGACATCAGATGGGAACGGCCCCATCGTGAGGAGAGAATAAGTCCGAAGGACAATGAAAGAAAAATAAACGTAGTGTATGGAAAACCGTAACATAACTCTGAGCAGTTACAGAGTTATAAATGCTATGCTTAAACAAAAGGAGTTAAGCGAAACTAGAGATTTCTGCAGAATCTAATGCAGATAATCAGGGGAGAAATGGTGGGAAAGTCACACAGATGGTTCTCAGTTCTCACACCAAGTTTGGTGTCAATACCAATAAGATTGGAGGAACTGGAGCGATTCGTGTCAGCAAGGATTACAGTGATCTAATCCCTAAGTCTTCCTAGACTAGATTTGCCTAGGTTACTAGTGCCTACTATGGGCGACTTAAGGGGTTGTTTATGTAATCAGGGGTGCCTTTCTGCTGAGTGGCAACCTCCTTAAGGCATGAGATAGCTGGGCCTGGACCTGTCAGATTATCTATTAGATCCTTGAGATCTTATTGCCTTATGCAGTGGGGACCCTTAGATTGTATGGGATCTCAATTGAGTCCCTTAATTAATGTTGGAGATTTGAATTCCCTTCTTTTTGGCTGACAGAATCTACTCCCTATATACTAATATACAGGGGCTGTGCTGGCTTACCAATCTGCTTATCAACCTGCTTACTGATTGCCCAGATCTCAGATTGTGCTGACTGATCTATTGCTTGGCACTGTTGCTTGGTAACATGCCAAGGCAATGCTTGGTAATGGGCAACAGTGGCTATGCATTCAGGGTCATGGCAACAGGTGTCCCTAGAGATCAGGCACAGATTCACCCTGCCCAAACAGGCGTGGGGAGATCTGGTTGCTGTGCATCTGAAAAGGGTGTTGCTAGGCTGACTAATGCATTACCTGAGCAGCACATGTGGCAGTGCTCCAAGTAAGACATGGGTCACATGACCTGATGAGATAAGCAGTGGGTTAGCCAGTGTACAATTAAACTAGTATACACTAATGTAGTAGTACTTTGGCACAGGCGTTGGAAAGATAAATCAATATCTCAACAGTGTTACAGTTTTCCTTATGCTGCGTTTATTTTTCCTTCATTCTTCTTCTTCGGACTCATTCACTCCTCACGATGGGACCGTCCCCATCTGATGTCTTCTGATTACTCCCGTACGATGCTGTATTGTCACTCAGCGACTCTTCCCGAGTATGATACCCTTTTTCTCCTGCTTGCTGATGTTCCGCTCTTCTGGACAGTGGGATCCTGTTCTTTCCTTCCAATTCTCTTTTGTCTGTCTTGTTCCGATTGTGGAACACTTACTTTTCCTAGGGGACCCGATGGTCCATGCTAGATCTTGCATCATATAAATATTTGAGCCTTGTATCTGTAACCATAATCTAGTTCTATGCAATTCATACCGTGTTTACTGGAGTTCTCCTCGCTCGAAGTCTTCCCTTCTCCCTGGGACTTCTCTCTCCTTCTCTAGCGAAGAACTAGGACTTCATGTCATTACAAAAGGACCCTTCCTTTAGGGTTGAGTACGACATCGACGACTTCGCTCAGCTTAAGTTGTCGAGTATCAAACAGACTCTTGCTTACTCTTTGTTTGCCCTCCACAACTGAGTTAACTCCAGTTGTCACAGTAAGCATAACAAAAGAACTAGATTATTGACCAGGCCCTGTTCCTTAACAGAAGGCCTTGCCCATCATATCAAGGTTTCACGCTCCCTCGTCTTCTCCAGAACCACCTCCCAACGTGGATCCCTCTGACCCCTTACCCCCATCATCCAAATTACCTGAGTTTTGGAGATTAACATCCAATCACCTGGATTACCTCCCTCTTCCAAGCAGACTTAGTTCTCTTGATGAAAAAGGGACGTATAAGTGAGCACAGGAACGAGTCAAAGAGTGAAACCTTGCAGAAGGAAGATTACCCTATGCCCTTCCACCCCGCCCTATCCTGTCTTTTGCTCCTCGAAACCCAACTCCTCTTTCTAAACCAGAGCCTGTTCTGGAACCCATACCAGAGGAACAAGAACACAGGTTTTCCCCTATATACTGGTCCACTCCAGTGTCTCCAGTATGACCTGAATGAATTCCCCTTCCCCCTGACCCCAATTCTGATTCCGAAGATGAAATGCCCAAATTAAAAGCCAGACTACCTGACAAGTTCTCCGGAAATGGCATTGATGCCAACTGGTGGCTTCATGCCATGGACGTGTACTTCACCATAAACCTGAAGTACAACAATGAAGCAAAGATTGTCACCGCCCTGAACAGGATGAGTAAGGACAAAGGAAGAACATTCTCCAAAGGATATTACGAGCATATGGAAAAGAAGCTAATCCCAGTGGCAGACCAAACCTGGGAGAAGTTTAAAGCCGACGTCAGGAGCATGATGTCTATCCACAACGAAGCATCTTCGGCTAGAAGGAAACTTTATGCTATCCACCAAGGACCCAACATGGAGGAAGCCTATAACAAATTTGCCTCCAAGTTCAAACTCTTGGCTGCTCAGTCAGGGATTGTCGACCAATCTGCCCTCTGTGAAACCTTCAGTCGAGGAGTTCACAACGACCTTATGGAGAAGGTCCTGGGTTCCAACGAAGAACCTCTTACTGTTGATGCATGGATCAAAGTGGCCAGAAAATTCGCCCGCCAGAATGAGCACATCAGGGACATCCGAGGCAGGAGACCCGGATTTGGAGGATACGGAGCCTCCTCCACCCACACTCACGACCCCAACGCTATGGACGTTGACTACATATGACTCTCCCCGGTAGAGAGGGCCAAACTCATGAGAGAAGGCAAATGCTTCATATGTAAGAAGCCAGGTTGCTCCACCAGAAACCACAAAGATAACTGAAAAGGATCCGGAAGTTGAAGATCGGGATCTCACTCCGACAAACCCTTACCATGCCCCCCTGTACAGAACTGGGTTGTTGAAGATAAACCTGCGGAGAAGGAAGAAAAGAATGAGGCAATCAGGATGATAGAACAACTAGTCGCAAAAGGACATGGAGTAAAGGAAATGGCTGAATCTCTTTGAGAAATCTATCTGGAAGATCCACCAACCTACCAAACTAAAGAGACTCCCATGGAAGGAATCAACCAGACTTGGACAGTGCCAAAAAGGGGCGAAAAACTCTCAGAAGAAATGGTGAAACAATGACTCAAGGATTTTTAGACAGGCGCCAAGGACCAACTACTCGAATGCCTAGAACAAACCCCATTGTAACTACTGTAGAGGAAAAGTCAATTTTAATACCTCTACAAGTATCTGCGATGGGGGGAGTTCACGTCGGACAAACCACCGCCTTAATCGACTGTGGAGCAACATCCTGCTTCATGGACGAAGCTTATGCACGAAGAAATCGATTCCCTTTCTTCCGACTTGCCGAACCCCGGGAAGCGTACAATGCGGACGGAACCATAAACAGATCCGGAACTATTCGCTATCGCACCCGAATAACCATCTATATCCAAGGAGTTCCTCGAAACCAAGACTTCTTTATCGTACGATGCGGAAAACAGAACATGATCTTAGGAATGACCTGGCTCACTGAAGTCAACCCCCTCATTGACTGGGCTTCCGGAACTGTGGAAATAAACGGCGATCCTCACCTCCCTTCTCGACGACAACCAATACACCAGAGGTATCTACTGAGAGCTATGGGGCTCGACATGGATGACCGCATCGAGCGACGCATCTACAAAAGAAAAGGACCAGGAGAATATCTCCCAAAGAAAGAATGGATACGACGAACCACTCTCTCTACCCAACTCGCACAAAAAGCCGGAACTACAAAAACCGAACTTCCTACGGAGTACCAACAATATAAAAAGGTCTTCGAGGAACCATCCAATGAACTTCCCCCAAAAAGGGCTTTCGACCACAAAATCGAACTCACCAAAGACTTCATACCCAAAAGGGGGAAGGCGTACCAATTAAACCCTGCGGAACAAGACGCCTGTAAGAAGTTCATTGAGGAACACCTAGCCTCGGGAAAGATAGAACCATCCAAGTCTCCCCAAGCGTCACCCTTCTTCTTCGTCCAGAAGAAAGATGGAAAACTCCGCCCCTGCCAGGATTATCGATACCTTAACTCCCAGACAGTGAAGAACGCCTACCCACTACCACTCATAGGCGATCTTATTGATAAACTCAACGAATCAGAGCTATTCACCAAGATGGACGTACGATGGGGATACAACAACATTCGAATCAACCCTGCAGACAAATGGAAAGCCGCTTTCATTACGCCTTATGGGCTCTACCAACCGACGGTGATGTTCTTTGGAATGTGCAATTCTCCGGCCACCTTCCAAGCCTATATGAATGACACCTTCGCCGATATGATCGCGGAAGGATGGTTAGTAATCTACATGGACGATCTCCTCATTCACTCCAAAAACGACCCGAAACTACACGAGGAACGTACAAGACGAGTGCTAGCCCGAATGGAGGAACAAAAACTCTTCCTCAAGCTAGAAAAATGCACCTTTGCTGCAAAGGAAGTCGAATACTTAGGCATGGTGGTAGGAAATGGAAAAGTCCAAATGGACAAAACCAAGGTAGACGCTATCCGAGACTGGAAACCCCCTCAGTCCGTAACAGCGGTTCGATCCTTCCTTGGGTTTTGTAACTTCTACCGAAAGTTTATTCCCGGATTCTCGGATATCGCTCGACCACTCAACGACCTCACCCAAAAAACTACAAGATGGGAATGGACACCCCTCCATCAAAAGGCCTTTGAACGACTCAGGGATACCTTCTTGCGCCACCCAGTTCTCACCATGCCAGACACGACGAAACCCTTTACCCTTATGACCGATGCTTCACTCGTGGCCACCGGAGCTGTCCTAATGCAGAAAGACAGCAACGGAGACCTCCACCCATGCTCCTATTTGTCAAAAACCCTTTCCGAAGCCGAAAGGAATTATGACATCTACGATAGGGAACTTCTCGCGGTTATCCACGCCTTAGAGGAATGGCGACACTATCTCACAGGCACAGAACACGTGGTCACTGTTTTAACGGACCACAAAAACCTTACCTACTTCCGACAACCGCAGAACCTGTCTCGACGCCATGCCAGGTGGCAACTCTTCCTTCAAGAATATCATCTGGCCTTTAAACACTGCCCAGGATCCCAAATGGGCCCGGCCGATGCGCTATCACGACCTGAAGGAGTCATTACGGAATCAGATAACACAGAGAAAGTTCTCCTCCCGGAACAACTCTTTATCCGAACTATTGACGCCGAGTTAAGATCTAAACTCCTCGCATCTACCCCATCAGATCCTCTCGTCCTGGAAAGGTTAAAACTTCTCAGCACGGACCACGATAAGGTCCTCCCTACCAAGTTTAATAACCCGATGGACTGGGCATATACCGAAGGCATTCTCTACTACAAAGGACGCACGTACATACCGGACATCCTCCTCCGGCGACGAATAGTGGAAGAATGCCATTCCTCTCCACTTAGCGGACACAACGGGTACTTCCGCACCGTTGCCTCCCTTGAAAAAGACTATTGGTGGCCTGGAATGACGGCGTTCGTTCGAAGATATATCTCCGGTTGTGCCACATGTCAGGCAAACAAGGTCCAGACTCACCCTACCATTCCCGCCCTCTCTCCTATTACCTCCACCGCGACCCGACCATTCCAACAGGTATCCGTTGATCTTATCACCGGCCTACCCACTAGCAATGGCTTCGATTCCGTTATGGTCGTGGTCGACCATGGGCTTAGTAAGGGGGTGATTTTCGAACCTTGCACCAAAACTATTGATGCCGCCGGGGTGGCCAAAATCTTTTTCTCCTCCGTTTTCAGACGCTTCGGATTACATGATAAAGTAATCTCGGATCGAGGGCCTCAATTCGCATCTGCCTTTGCTATCGAACTGGCCAGACTTCTTCAATACGACGTCGCCCTCTCCACTGCTTACCACCCTCAGACGGACGGAGAGACTGAAAGGGTCAATCAGGAATTGGAAACCTATCTTCGGATCTTCTGCGACGGAATTCCACAAAAATGGGCAGACCTCCTTATCACTGCAGAATACCACCATAACTCCGCACGACATTCCGTTACCAAACAAACTCCGTTCTTCCTGATGATGGGTTATGAACCCCGCTCTTATCCCCCTCTCGGGAAAACTTTCCTCCCTGCTCTAGAACAACGAATGACTTCTCTAGAAAAAGCCCGAGAAGAAGCCACCGCTGCGCATGACAAAGCCAGACAATACATGGCAGATCGAATCTCATCCAGGTTTTCCCCCTGGAAAACTGGACAAAAAGTCTGGTTGGACTCCCGAAACCTCAAACTAAGATACCCCACCCGAAAACTTGCCCCTCGAAGGGAGGGACCCTTCGAAATCACCCAAGTACTCTCCCCAATATCCTATCGTCTCAAACTTCCCCCAACGTGGAAAATACACGATGTATTCCACGCCTCCCTCCTATCCTCATATAAGGAAACGGAGGAACACGGAAAGAACTTCTTCCCAGAACCACCGGACATAATAGAAGGAGAAGAAGAGTGGGAAGTTGAAAATATCTTGGCACACCGAGGGTCGCCCGCCCGACGATCGTATCTGGTCAAGTGGAAGGGCTATTCCGCGGCAGAAAACACTTGGGAATCAACACGGAATCTGCGGCACTCCGCTGAACTAATTCAGGAATACTGGGACCGACAAGGAGATAAGAGGTAGCCAATCGGGACTAATATTGGGAACAGCTATAAGGCGCACCGTCTGGTGGCAGGCTTTCCCTCAGTCCCCATCATTCAACCCTCTCAGAAAAACATGTATGCCACCGTCAACGACCTCCCCGTCGACACCCCCCTTCGTCTCCACCGCTTTCCCCCTGAACACCGCCGAATGGCCC
>JBBPLG010000627.1:0-16215 GCA_038089695.1 Xanthoconium separans | reverse complement strand
TGGTTACCACGAACGTGTTCAGTCCTACCACGCACTTTCGGAAATCCGTCAACTGGAAATTTACCCATGCCCGATGTCATACCACCCTGGCAGCAATCAGACAACGATAGTCCCCGACCACATCGTGTAATCCAGGCGCATGATCGAGGCATCATGTGTCTTGCGTATCTTCCAGACGGTCGGCGTGTTGTGACTGGTTCTCTGGATGGTACTATGAAGGTCTGGAATGTGGAAAGTGGAGTGCAAGAAGGGATGTCGATGGAGCAGAGGAGCATGGCCAACCTTGCGGTGACCCAGGATGGCACAAGGATCATCAGCAGTAACAGGACAGCCGTCAAAGTGTGGGACATGGAATCGCACCAACTTATCAAGGAATGGACTCACCCATTGTGCTCCGATATTGCCATCTCGCCGGATGATCAGTTCGTCGCGGTCGGTGGTTCCGAGAATGTGGGTATTTATAGCATCCGAGGAGAACTGGTTTGTTCCATCGAGGTCACACCTCGGGTTTATTCTCTGTCCTTCTCTCCAAACGGCAACGAACTTGCTTGTGGCATACTCGACGACATTCACGTGTATGACATCAAGACGGGCAAACTCATCCTTGGTCCACTCAGGGGACACGAGAATAGTGTCCACTGCGTACTTTGGTCGCGCGATGGCAACACCCTCTTGTCTGGCTCGGAAGACACATCAATTCATTGTTGGAATGCACATACAGGAGAACAGGTTGGGCATTCCTGGAGAGGTCACACCAAATCAATACGCTATCTCTCCCTTTCTACTGATGGGTCAATCTTGGCAAGCGTCTCCTACGACAAAACCGTTCGTTTTTGGGATGCGACTTCTCGCCATCCCATGGGACAACATCTAGAACACGATCATGTAGTCGAGGCAGTTTCTTTCTCTCCCTCTGGCAAATACGTGGCATCGGCAGGATGGGATGGAAAGTTGTACTTGTGGCGGGCACCCTGGTTGAGGTTGGTCGAAAGTCAAGTCAGTACGTTCATTGGATACATCTTAATGTCTGCGCTAAAAGCTCTTTTCCACTCGCAGACAAACCTTGCCAACCCCAGTGTGCCGCGCGGCCTCAGTGACCAAGCACAAGCACTCCTCTTCGACCCAGCACCTCCACCATACTCTGCGTGGACCGAAATTGACGTAAGCGATTATATATCTCAGACCTTTGGCTTGCTCTCACCATTCGACCTCCAAGGCAACTACACACGGTTCAAGCCCCCATGAAGATAGAACGTCAGCCTCGTTGAAAGAGATGGATTCACACCACGCGAGTCAAATTAACGCTGAGCATGTATCTACTTTCGAGTGCGTCACATCACCATATTACTAGTATATGTAACTGGTTCGACTTTGTTAGTGCCTATTTCTCTCCTCCACTGGATCTTACCCCCAATATCGCCAGAATGGGTAATCAGTATGTGGCGGGTGGGGGTTTTGGTGACGTATATAGGTGTTGGTACCATGATGGTTTGTCAAAGGAGGTTCGACTTCGTATATTGCACCAGTTCCGTGACGTTTAACTCTCCTGTAGGTCGCAGTAAAGGCTCTCCGGTTCACGCTCACCACAGACGGTGACGCGAGCGAAAAATCCCTCAAGGTAATTCATCTTATCGAAAGTTTATAGACCATTGACTGCCCCACAGATGCTCCGTCGAGAGCTCGGAATTTGGAGAAGACTCGACCATGTCAATGTCGTTCCATTCCTGGGAATTGCATATGGTTTTGGGTTGTGTGATGCAGTGTCATTGGTGTCGCTTTGGATGTCTAATGAATCGCTCCATTGCTTCTTAGCAAAGCATTTTAACGTGCTAGCTTTGGGACACCAATTTCGGCTTGTGCGTCTATCAAATATCTACGATATCCAAGTTTCTAACCATTTCACGATAGCTGCTGGATGTTGCAAACGGGTTACAGTACCGTGCGTCATTGTTTTCGTCTTCAATGCTGGGACAAACATGACGTACATAGTGCATTCATCCCGAGTCGTCCATGGGGATCTGAACTGCGTGCGTTGGTCTTGCTTCTCCTAGCATACATTTGTTCTTATCAAGTGCCAGAATAACGTGCTGCTCGATGTGGATTACACCGCACGCTTGGGAGACTTCGGTTATGCATCGCTGGTGGGCATTATTCCAGAAGCACTCATGTATCTCCGAAGATCCACTGCACGACCTGGAGCCCTGCGCTGGACCGCACCAGAGCAACTCGATCTAGAAGAGACGTCCGTCCAAACAGCCAAGAGCGACATATGGTCGTTTGGCTGTATCGTCCTTCAGGAAGGTTGGATGTATACAAGATCTGGTCTTGTTCTGATATTCTTACAGGTGTTGTCCGGCAAAGAACCATGGTCAGAGGTCCGTGGAGACTCGGCCATTGTATTACAATTGGCAAGGGGACAGAAGCCTCGCCGACCCGTGTCTCGCGCACTGGATGACTCACATTGGAATTTTATTCAAGATTGCTGGGCGGCTGTAGAGGAGCGACCTGATATAGGGGTGATAATTCCTGCCATTGAACAATTTCTCAATTGTTGCCCAGCCTCCCTTCCTCTTGCGGAGTTGATCGGGTCACGGCCAAGTCAATCAATCCCGTCTCTCTCCCTTTCTACCACAGGCATCCAACGATGAGTAAGGTACGAACATTTGATTACACCATAATTGTGCTGACGACCGACGCTGTCGACCCACCAAGGCTTTGGCGCCTCTCCATCCCGATCATCTGGTTAAGGATGACCATTGTGAATCAGAAGGAACGCACGACATTGGTGCTTGTCTTTGGGATCCATTTCAAGTTCACGTGTATAATACTATTACTACTAGCTTCATTGTAGTGCAAGCACGCTGCCGCAACGGAGAACGGTTCCTTGCCAACGGAGTCAGCCATGGGCGGTGAACGCTCTGAGGTGGAGGTTGCATTCAAGGTGGCATGCGCCATGCCATTTCCCCGCCAGCTGGAGGTGAAAACGTCCAATCACGAGACTTCACTTTGCCAATTGGATGACTGCCAGTTCCATAGCTGACGAAGGGCACCACCTTAGGGGTAAGTCGGAATGGTCGATCTCGTTCTCAATCTCGTCTTCATGCAGCGTGGAGGCCATTGACGAGTCCCGCCTCAGACATACCAAGCATTTTTTTAAATGTGCAACCTACCATTCTCTTCGTATTACTTACTCTCCCAGCCGGACGAAGAGCACCGTGTCCTCCCATACTGGCGAGCGAACGAATCGAATCCTCCAGGCCGTTTGCAAAGGAGGAACTTTGCTCGGACGCATTCCGCAACACGTCGTTGGCAACTTTGTGCGAGGTCAGCATTACAATGTTACCCGGTTCGGGATCAACATATTATACGCCATGCTGACATTTTTTCTTTATACGAGGGTGAAACACAGTGCTTTTGGGCGGTGTTGCATGACGAGTGAACGCTGGACCAGGATTACGTAATTAGCGCTAAACGGCTCGGAGGTCTTCTTCCACTACTTACGCACCCTCCGCAGATCCATCTCAAATCCGTGGATATCGAACGCTATGGTTCTATTTGTACGATTGAAGTCCGAGAATGAAGGACATGAAGGGGGCTAGTATGGAGTAGTAGATATGGTAGTAGGAATGGTATGGGCAAAAGCCCGAAGGGCTTTCCGGCCCGAGGCACTGTCTTGGCTCTCGAGAGCGAGCTGCGATCCCGAATTGAAGGAGCCTGTGACGCGTGCAGCGAAGCTCTCCCCATGATGAAGGAGGAGGCTCACCTTAACGGACTGGCGGCATGACGAAGCGTGTGAGCTGTTCCGCTGTGTCTGTTTGCTCGTGTAGGTATGGGGCTAGGATTAGCGCATGACGTCTCAGGTACACTGTGAATGATTCGCCCGACCAGCGGCCCATTGTTTTGACTACGTCAAAGGGTGTACCTTGGAGTAGGTAGTGTAGGGTTCCTCCTATGCGTAAGCTATGACCCTTGAGGTCCGGCAAGTCGAATTGGGAGGTGATGTCTTTAATTCGGTTTGTGACTTCCGTTTTTGTGAGGGGGCGCAAGCCTTTGGGGTGCCTCCATGCGAAGAGGTGGTCATTAGGGCCTGGTGTGTTGACGCGTAAGTGATTGTCCAGCCACGCTATTGGGTTGGTGAGGTGTGCAATGGGGGCGCACTGTGTGTCTTCTCCCGTTGGAGAGCATTTTGTTCTCGGTAAATGTAGGGCCAGGACGTCTAGGCCATTGTGGTCCTTCGCTCTCGTCGTGTGGGACGGGGTGATGTAGGAGAGAGGAGAGAATTTCTTGAGACTTGGGACAGTGAATTCTCCGAGTCGGGAAACTGAATAAAAGGTGATGACGATGCATGCAAAAATTGCTGCGTCGCGAGGGGATTGGAGATCTAGGTATGTCAGGAAGCGTAAGAGTGTGTTGCGTTCGAAAGGGATACGTTTCGGGCGCTTGGAAGAGGCGGGGGCTAATCTCGTAGCGCCTTCCAGAAGAGAACGGAGCTCGTCGCGGTTGATTGACCATGGTTGACGGTGGAGGAGGTGCCATGCACGTAATCCAGCGGCGAAATTGGATAGCGTAGAACCTGAATATGCGCCTGCACAACTCGCGAGGAATGCGGAGAGAAGGGGTTGAGCGACTGGGCATCTTGCAGATTCTGTGATGTGGTGTAGGTCGCAGTAGACGTGGAAAACGAGGAGGCCTGCTCCGTACGTTTCTTTGGTTTTTTCCGTCCATGACGCCTCTATGACATCAAGGATGCGCTCGAGTTGTTCCTCTGAAATGATCGGCGACCTATAGTCTATTGGGACGACGCTCGTGGCCAATTGGGGTGCAGTGGGTAGCCACAGGCGAAGTCGATCTTTTGCACGACAGTGTGGGCGTCGTGGGGAAGGCGCTGGGGAGAGGGATGGATGGTAAGGTCGAGGAGGATTTGAATTTGCGAAGGGTGGTGGGATCTCAGAGACGGCTGTGGTGGATGAGATGGGAGAGTCGAAACGTGGGCCAGTGAGGTATTTACCAGTAAAGTGATTCGAAGATGAGTTGATCTTCTTCACACCTGGATTGTCTGGCGTGCTCGAGTGCGAGCTGGAGGCGGTTGGTTTCGCGATGCCTCTGAGAGACGAGAGGCTGATGGGCGGGGGGGAGAATCTGGTTAGGGGATGTGGGTTCAACGTCGGTGATGAAGGGAATAAGTTGGGAAGGGATGGGAACGCGCGGAAGGAGGAAGGAAGGGGGGCCATAGATTCCCCTTGAGGGGGCATCCGCTGGGTTGTGGGCGCTTTGGATGTATTTGGTTCTGACTTCGTGAATGTGATCTGCTTGAAGGAGGAAATCGTGTATGCGTCGAAAGACGTGGTTGACTTCAATGTTCCGATGTCTCCCGTTCCACCATCCTTCGACGACTCCTGAGTTATCGCCGTGGACGGTAACGTGGCTATGCATTGCAGGGAGGAGGTCGAGGGTGCGGACCAGGAGCTCGAAGCCGACTGCTTCAGCCCATCCGATGTCTCGTTGAGCGCCGCGTATGAGTCGCCATTCTGGGTGTAGGGTCCATGCTCGCCACCATTTACCGATGACAATGCCGATGCCCACGCCAGAGCTGGCATCAGAGAATGCTGACACGTTAACGAAGGTGGGGGGAGGTCTTATGGTGCGGGCCACCTCGTTTCGTTGAAGACGTTCAGACCACCAAGCTAGTTCCATTTTTATGCCATTGACGGGGCGATGCGGCATGAATGGTTTGTCATGGGATACTTTTAACATGCGTTCTAGGGCTGTTAGATATGCGCGTCCACGAGGCAGTGCTGCGCAGGCATGCAGAAGTTTGCCATATAATGATTGTACGTCTTTGAGGACGTGGGTTGCTCGTTGCGACCATTCGTCTATCGCCGCTAGATATTTGACAACTTTTGAAGGTGCGAGCGAGACCGTTAGGGTGAGTAGATTCCATTCAAAGCCGATGTAAATGGTGGAACTGGCGAAGGCTTGGTCCTTGGATTTTTCCCAAGGAATGCCTAATTCGTCTGAGAGGGAGTCAATGTCGTCTAACGTGTATGTAAATTCTGCCTCGTGCTGGGAGCGAGGTGATTGGTGCGAGAGGTCAGCAATAGGAAAACGGCAATTTTCATTGAATTCATCAATGTGGCCATCGGGTGTAGAGAAGCCTGCAAACCAAAGGCGACTGCCCGATTGCTTGGTGCTGCCTGAGTCAGTTACGTGCTGAGCCCATTCCAAGCGTGAGGCATTGTACTCGCTGAGGTGTGCTGTTTTTATGCACAGAAAGATGTGGTCATCCACCCACTTGTCCATGGGACCGATCCCGCGTGATCTAAATATCTCCGCTCCTGCATCGGCCAGGTGGCCATACGCTCCCGCTATCGGTGCGGCTCCAAAAGCGGCGCATGTGTCGACGTATAACTGGTTGTGTGCCGCACGGACTACTGCTGCTGGCCATTGAGATGAATGGAGTGGGATGGTGCGATACGCTTCAGCGACGTCGCGTGTCGCTGCTTCTGATCCTGGGGGAAGACGCGAAATTAAGAGGTAAATTATGGAAAAGGTTCCCCATGTGGCTGGGAAATTCTCAGTGTTAATGTATGAGTTGATGGATGGATTGGGAAAGAGCGCGGATGGGGAAATGGGGAAGGAGAAGTTCTGTACGATTCGGAATTTACCCGGACGACCCGGTTTTGGGATTATGGAGATGGGGGATGATTGAAAGGGACCAATGAGGGATAAAAGTTGTGCGTCCGAGAAGGGTCCAATGTATCTACCTTTGGTGAGTTCGTGGTTTATCATTTTTCTAAATTCGTCCGTATAAGTGAACACAGAATCTTTATTGGGGGGGGATTGGGTATGGGAGATATTAGGAAAATCTACAAGAAAGCCATTACGGAGACCAGTTGGGATGTCAATGAAACGTAGAAAGAGGTTGGCAGCTCTGAGGGCTCGTTCCCATGCATTAGCCTTGTACGGTGTCGAGGGGGAGAGGGTTCTCTGCGCGAGGACAACGCTGGGCTCCGTGGGATTTGGAACCGCAGCCCGAGCAAATGTGGAGTGCTCGGTGAGGTTCGGTGCATCCATGAGATCTCTGCCATTTTGAGCAGAGTTGCTTGCCCGTTTTTGTGTGGAGGCCGACACCGACACGTTCCGAGAATGCGTCATGTTTATTGTCCCAGGTGCGTGTTGCTGAGCACCTTGAGACGTCATGTTTGTGTCTACCCAGGCAGACAGCACATATGGATAGGACGAGGGTGACGAGATCATTGAGCTGTTGCTGCTGGTGTTGTGTTTGGGGACGAAAGGAACGCATTTTCTTCGAGGTGTGGGGTGACGCTCCGCCTGGCGGGGAGTTAGGACGCTTCTGGCCGCTGGGGGTACGAACGTGCGACGGCCCCGTAGATGTCTCGTTCGCCTTGGCGAGTCTATCTATGGCAGATTCTGGGAATAGAGGGTGAGCACGCATTGTATGTGATGCGACAGAGAGCATATGGAAGATTCCAGTGGATGTGAAGGAGTGCGTATGGTGGGTACCAGTGGACGCAGGTGCATTGCACGTGTGGAATGATACCAGTGGACGTGACTTTGGGGATTGCGTTTGGGATAACCCAGTGGACGCAAGTGTAATGCGCGTGTGGTAATGACCAGAGGACGCGTCTTGTGGATTGCGTTTGGGGTAACCCGGTGGACGCAAGTGTAATGCACGTGTGGTAATTACCAGAGGACGCGTCTTATGGATTGCGTTTGGGATGACCCAGTGGACGCATGTGCAATGCGCGTGTAGAAAGAACCAGTGGACGCGACTTTTTTTTTTTTTTTTTGGGGGGGGGAAAAAGTTCCCGTGGAGCATAGCGCAATGGCGCCGCGATAATGATATATCGTGTTCGAAACAGGGAAGGGAAAAAAAAAAACTTACGGATGAGTTTGTACTGTTCGTTGTTGAGTTTGAGCACTATGCGGTTGTGAGTGTCGTTGAGTACCTCTTGGTTGATGATGGAGAGGTTGAAGGCTTGTGGGCCACCTATGGTGGCGTGCCAGAAACGCCGCTGGTTACCCTGGTAGTGTATGAGGGCACGCTGCTGAGTTTCAGCACGGGAGTAGCGCCATTCATGGTTTTCTATGTTGGACCAAAAGCGGACGTGCATGTCGACGTGGTCTTGTTGCCAACCATTGTTGACCATGGCGTTCATCAGACGTAGAGTAGCTTGACCGAACTGCTCAAAAGTCAAGTTCTCATCCTGCACGATGTCCGATTTGTCGTGAGCGAACACTGATGGGACGAAAGAATGGGACCCATCTGCTCCTGGTATTATGGATAGAGAGTTGTCGTCCGCTGCGTACGAAATGGATTTTTCAGCTTCGTCTAGACCAGCGTTGGTGAAGTACCATAGCTCGCAAAATTGGTGGCTCTTGAGCTTGCGGGTGGCCACAAGGGAAGGAAGGACGAGGGGGCGAGACGAGATGGGTCTATCCGGAATGGGGGCAAACTTTGCTTTGTTCTTCTTTCGCTCGTCTCGGAGGATTTGAGCCTCCTCTTCCTCTCGCTGAAGCCTAATCTGGTCAGCTCGTTCCTGCGCAGCTTGTTGGGCTGCCGCGACATCCTGTAGCTGTTGTTGCCATACTGCTTTGTCGCGATTGTTGCGGAGAAGCCAGTGGTTCCTGAGGGCGTCCGCTGCCTGTAGGGCCGTGAGTCCTGCATTGATAAATACTTCCCGCTCTTCAATGAAATTGTCTGCAGCGAAGTCTGGAGCTACTGCCAGATTGGGATTTTCCATTGGGAAAGAGGGGAGGGAAGATAAAGAAGGGACTGGAAGGAGTGAAAAGTGTGCGAAAACGAGAAGATGCAGGAAGTGAGACGTTCCTCAGCTGAGTGCTTCGGATGCTGCAGCGAGGTGGCGAGAAACAAAGAGCTGCGCTACCTCGCTTACTCATACACGGACTAAATTCTAGGAAGAACACACGTGATCTGCCTAGAACGACAACTGGCTTGCGCTATCATGTCCGACGTAGGTGTCGAGCTCGCTTCACGCTTTGAGCTATTCGATGGGGAAAACGCATGTTGCTAGACAGAAGTTTGTGTTCGTTGACTGGCACGGTAGCAGCCTTGATGTTCCGTCTCTTTGAGATAACCGTCAATCGGTAAGTTTTCATCCCCCTTGTCGTCAGTACCAACTCCTCCTGTATCAGGATCCCGTGATCATAACGTAGAGTCAGCCGTAAGTCTGAGTCATGGCCTGGCTACCCGGCGGCTAAAAACCATCTCAGCTAAGGTTCAAGCTGGCTGTGAGCCGAAGGTGCGACAACACCATGTGCATCAGTTTTCGTTTTCTCCGATTTTTTTCGGAGCGGTGAGGATGTTGTTGTTCTCTATCCTTGCACTTTCACTATTCTCTGTCTCACATGCATCGTCTTACTCGAGCATCGCCCTTGGTCCTGTGAACCAACTTCACATCACGAACGGTTACATTGCGCCAGACGGATTCTATAGATCGTGAGTCGACAGTGGCATGTACTTTTTTGTTCCCAACACCTTGTAGGGCAGCGCTCGTTAGTGGTGTCCTCGGGCAGTTGATCCGCGCGAACAAGGTAAGTACCACGGGAGTATCTACATTGGCGTGCTCATCTCTTTTCAGAATGATCGCTTTTCTGTTCAAGTCGTGAATGAACTTACGAACGATACCATGCCCTTGGAAACGAGTATCGTAAGTGACTATCCATCGAGCTGTGCGGTCGATATCCTCACCACCACCTGAAGCATTGGCACGGACTTTTCTAGCGCAGGGCGAATTGGGCCGACGGTCTGACATATATTACCCAGTGCCCCATTCGTCAGCAGGGGAAATTCGTGCAGACTTTTACTGCAAACGGACAGACTGGGACGTACTGGTGGCATTCTCATTATTCAACGCAATATTGTGACGGTGTTTGAGGACCACTGGTGATATATGACCCTGATGATCCACTGGCCCATTTATACGATGTTGACGATGGTGAGTTCTCATCACTTTTCACTCTTGTTCGTTTGTCTTACACGTTGAACAGAACAAACTGTCATCACGATCTCAGACTGGTAAGCGTCTCATGTTGATGGAAAGTCTTATGCTGAGCCGGACTCAGGTACCACACACCCTCTCTCCAACTCGGCCAGATCTTCGGACCGGTGGTAGCAAACTCGACGCTGATCAACGGCAAGGGCCGTTACTCTGGTGGACCAGCAGTTCCGCTTTCTGTCATCAATGTTCAAGAAGGTTTAAGATATCGTTTCCGCCTCATTTCTACGGCTTGTGATCCCAGCTTCAATTTTACCATCGATGGTCACCGAATGACCATCATCGAGGTCGATGGAACTGAAGTGCAGCCCACCGAAATTGATTCCATCCGAATCTTTCCCGGTCAACGGTACTCCGTGGTTGTCACCGCGAACACGGCCGTCGGAAACTACTGGATCGTGCTTTGAGCAGCGTCCGTGACGCCACGTTTGACGGTGGTCAAAATTCGGTGATCCTTCGCTACGGAGAAGCAGTAGATGAAGATCCTACGACGGAAGCTAACTATGAAATTCCCTTTGACGAGGGCGCGCTTCACCCGCTTGTCAACCCTGGTGCTCCTGGGATACCTGAGATTGGGAAGGCGGACGTGAACCTCCAGTTGGCTCCGGGTATCAATTCGTCCGGCTACTTTACATTCGGAGGGGTGTCGTCCGACTATCCCACCGTCCCCGTTCTTCTCCAGATTCTCAGTGGGCGAAAACGGCCTCGGAACTTTTGCCTCAAGGAAGTATCTATACCCTTCCCCCGAACAAGGTGATAGAGATCAGTTTCCCGACCCCTAATAATGCTCCTGGCACTCCTGTAAGTACTTGGTTTTGACTCGTCATCTGATGCCTCACTCCCGTTTCTAGCACCCTTTGTATCTGCATGGCGTATGTAACCCACGCCGTATTCTTTGCGTTTTCCTTTTGAAACAGTTTTCAGCACAGCTTTGATGTTGTCAGAGTGGCAGGGACCGACACGACCAACTCTGTCAATCCTGTCCGGCGCGATGTCGTCTTGATCGGTGCCAGCTCGACGGACAACGTCACCATCCGTTTTGTCACGGACAACCCCGGACCGTGGTTCCTTCACTGGTGCGTGTGCGGCTGCATCGTGCAAGCGCTCACGTCGTTGACTCTTATTTTTTCTAGCCACATTGACTGGCATCTCAACCAGTACGTCCGATGTGTATTGACCTGATCAGAGAAGAGAAAGAACTCACTTTCGTTTCGCGTCGTTTAGCGGATTCGGAGTCGTCATGGCCGAAGCGCCGAACGAGATGGCGATTCATGAACATCCTCCGTGTACGTCGTCCCATGCTCATGATGTGTCTTACGTGGACTCAGACTCGAGCAATTGACTGACCTGTGGGTTTTCAGCGGACTGGTTTCAACTGTGCGACGACTAGGTAGGACGGGCGGTGTATATACCGCAGGTTTGAAAAAAAAATACATCGATGTCTCGATTGAAGCCGTTCCGACTGGATCGCATTTACTTTTTGGTTAGCACGGACACTCACTCGAACGCCGCTCTATACATGCATTCCCATAAATGCATTTTTCTTTGCCGCAGCACTGTTTTTGGATCGACAGTCACTTGACAGAATCTCTAAAGATCTTTGTCCGACTTGTCCCGACCCAACTTGCCTTTTGTGCACAAGCAAAGGAAAAGAAAGCATGTACATGTCGCGCGCATCGAACACATACAGCGTGAGAATACGAAGTATGATATCTAGCTGGCGTACCACAATGGGGTTCTCCACTGAGGTGACCCTAGGCATGCACAAGCGCCATGCTCGGTCGACATGGCAGGCCTAAAGAAGAGCGTCCTCACTCCTCAACCTGCACATTCTCACTGGTGTCATTCTCTGCCAGTCGCCAACCACCCCTCTGTCTGACTCTAACCGTGTTCTCAGCCCACCGCCATCCAACCCGTGAACCTGGGCCCTCCAACGTTAGCCATCTCAATCATTTCCAACGGCGATGTTCCCAACAGCATCCCTACTACGAGGATAAAGCGATGGGTGAATTCAAACCTACTCTGCACCATTGACAGGCAACCTAGAGCTGGACCGCGACCACAAGGATCATCGTAATGCGCCACGCCATCCTCTCAGCCCATGGTACGTTGCAGCCAGGAAGAGCCTCCTGATCGAAAGGCTATCAAGACGGTCGGCTTTTGTCAGCGTCAGATGGGAGTGAGAGGGATTGAGTGAGTTGCTGCATGCACGGTACGAGCGTGATGACATGTAACAGGGTACACAATCTGTTTCCTCACATAACGAAAGAAGGGCGGAACTCCCGGGTGGACCCAGGATATGTGTCCGGTCAGCGACGCATTCAGGTGGTGCTGTGGTCACAACTAGTACCAACTGGGAACGGCAATGGAAACACTTGATCAATGGGTGGCGTCCCTTCTTCGGACTGCACAAGTCATTTGGTACATCTCCTTTGCCCCTTCCCGAGGCAGGAGCCGCGAAGTACATGCGTGAACTCCAATTGCACTATCCTGATCGATCACAGTTCATGCTCTCCTCGTTCTTCGCATCTCCTGTGGAATTGAATATATATTACTTTATAAAACATTGAGAGACAAAGAGACGCAATTCGGAACCGACAGCATGAAGAATCCACCAAATCCAGACGTTTCTGAAATACTGCCTGGATCCATCCAACAAAAATGAAGTAAAAAAAAAGCTACGCATCCTGGCACACTATACCCTGGCCAGCCTACCGAGCCCCAAATCAGAAAATCCCGTACTGGTAGGTTAGGCTACTCACGAGACCTAAGATACAACATTGGAGTTTACTACCATCCGTGCATGTTGCTCCACCTTCGACTGGTTGACAGTCAAGGGAGACCAAGCCCTGACACAAAAGTCAACATGGTTCAGTAGTGCTCAACACCACGACTCGCTTACAAGATCATTAGTCTTGCAACACTGTAGCGTGGAGGAGGGCAACCCATTCGCGCATGGGGGACTAGCAACAACACTAGTCGTGACAACCAGTGCAATAAGAACTGTAGTGATGCATGCGAACATGATTGAGAGGACACGTTTGGGTGGTCGGAAGCAAAGAGGAATGCAAGTGGATGAGTGGGCAGGCCTTTTTATAAGTCTCGAACTTTGCCTAAACAGATAAGGGTTTAATTGTTGTGTCGGACCCACCTCAAACAAAAAAAAAGAGGCACCTGACCCGTGTTTGCCGTGATGGTGGGATCAACTGGAACTCGGGCAGGAGCGTACTCACGTACAATAATGTCTCCTCATCCGTGCCAAATAGATATGCACCGGACTATAAACGTATATGTAGCCGAAAGAACTTACGGTATATCAAAATTCTAGTTGAAACGACTCGGAGTTCCCCACACTGGAAGTTGGACAATTCCAGACAAGTAGATAACAACTGGACCTGAAATTGCTTACCGATGCAGTGGAGCTGAGGAATGTAACCATTTGTGCCAGCACTGCCAAGTGACCGTCATGCCGGTATGGTCAAATGGAAGATATCGGCTCCGAATCATGCTATCGTCCAATCAATCAATCAAACCACGGAATGGAAGGACCTCAGGCCTCAGGCTCCAACTTATCATGGATGCATTGACACCTCCGCTCGCCAATCAAGGAGTTTTTTTTTTTTTTTTGAGTCCTCATTTGTTGTCCTGTAAGGCAACGAGCCTTTTGTTTTGGACATTGGGACCGGGTTGAGTGCTCCGTACGTATCTGGAAAGATGGGCGGAGCCCAAGGGCTTGTATGTGCTGTATCGTGTCATGATGTGCGGGAAGTAGGAGTGCATTTTGGCAGTATTGTTAGCATCTCCGAATAATGGCGTCCCCATCAATCAATCCGAGTCAAACCCCCAAATGCGGATTATATGCGTCACAACGCGTGAGCGAGTCACTGCGGTACCTCTTATGCCACGCCGACACAAACAGGGTACATCATTGCTGTGGTGGGCCTGTACAACTGGGAAGACATCGGTTTGTAAATCGCGACGGCACGAAAGCTCAAGGGTGAAATGAAGAACATTTGAGGAGCAAGGATGCAGATGACAAGACCCTTGTTACCAGGAGTGCCCGCCCATTTAAGAAATACAGGTAGGAAAGGTTCTTTTGGGAGTACATCAGACTCGAGTCGGGAAACACGCGCTGACTTACCTTGACAATCTTGCCACCCACAGAGCGCGTAGACTCGCAGAAAAGCTTGTAGGTGATACGAGGGTCCAGTTTCTCGAGTGCGGAGAGGGCAATCTAGGCAACACGGTCAAGGGTGACATCAAGCAGGGTCAATGAATTGGCGCACCTAGCTGTACTGTAAGAGAAAATATTGTCATCGCTCAACGAATCATGAACTTGGAAACTTACGTCCGCGCTCACCGACCTGAAGGTGCATTTTCGATGCTCTACTGAAACCGACCAACCCGTCAACATCATGGAGATAAACGATCAACTTCAGACCAGTTACTTGTTTGCCGGTTCAGCCACCTCCCAATCCCGTCCGAGATAGAAAACTTGCATGCCGAGGGAACGGCTAACATGCTGAGCGATGCGCACACGAACCATCGTTTTTTTTTTTGACGGTCTATGGAGGAGACTGAAGGTGTGTCTTTGGGAGACCTTGCGCCATTGCTTCCGTTGTTTCCGCGGGCGGTGTTCACCCATTCGTGCTGACAAGACGAGTCACGACACTGCAGAGACTCTTACCCACGCCTACCTGGGACTCCCAGCCATAAGTACTCGGTCGTTGAGCATGGCAGGACGCTCACTGGAAACCTGTACGTTCTGACTGGGCAGACCACCCTCTGTTTCACCTGGTCCACGTTCCCACCCCGCTACCATCCAACCCGTGTGCCCAGGCTCAACATCAGTGCCTTGAGAGGATCGTGAGTTGCTGCGGCACTGCACGAGTTAGATGGTACGAGCAAGCATCTCCGAATCGGGTACACGCCATCAAGGCTACCAATGCCGAGTGGCCGCACACAGCGTCATTACAAGCCTGAGGTTTTCCGACTCGCTCGCCAAGAAAGCTGGTAAAATATAATTGATCAAGTACGATACATCCCGATCACATCAACCGCCGCAACTCCCCCCTCGCCGCCTGCAACCGCTCCATCTTCTTCATCAACTCCATCCTCGCCCACGCCACGCTGCTCACCTCCTCCACCATCCCCTTGCACCGCGCATACCCATTCGGACCCGTGATCTGCAGACCCGCGCGCAGCACCGCGTCCAGCCCGCGGGACACACCGAGCACGATCTCGTGGTCGATCGCCATCGGGACCATGTCAGCGAAGCGCTTATAGGCGACTATGTACGTAGTATGTAAGTAAAAAAGAACAACCGACCGCATGCATAGACAGAGAGAGAGTAAGGGACGAACCTTGGAAATACCCGCGCACGCTCGCCATAATGTGCAACGCCTGTTCCATCGGATCAGGCGGTAACAATTTCGGCAGATCCTCCGCCTTGACCGGGAGACCGAGTGCGTTCAGCCCCGAAAGCACGCTCTTGAGCGTCTCGCGGTCGAGGCCAGGTTGGAATGCAGACTGTGCAGACGTGTGCTTGTTCGAAAACGGCGTTTTTGCATTACTCGTCGTCGTTGTCCTCCGCACCAACTCTCCCCGTTTGAGCTTGGACACAAGATCGTCGTTGCGCGCCGCACGATAATGCGCGAGAAACTTGTCTTTGTAATCCGAGAAATAATGCGCATTGAGCGTCGTGGGCTCTTGCTCGACCGCAAGAAGCCAGTTGAGCCTAGATTTGGTTTCTGCAGCGGCCTGATCGAGGTGGTCGTGGACGATCAAGCTACAATGAGCGGGATCAGTGAGCACGTCACATCAATACATACACCACAAGACGCACAGGACAGATTGTTTGGCCAGGCCTTTGCCCATCTCTGCAAAGTGGTGTCCAACGAGGCGATCGAGCTCTGCTTTCATGATCTTGTAGACGCTGTCAAAGAGGGCCATCGTGGGTTCCCGCCATTTGACAGTGATTTCCTTGATGAACGCTTGCTGGACGACAAACGGATACGTATCCGGAAGTTCACGGGTACAGGCACTGGCGTGCGCGTCACCACAACAATCCTCAAACACAGCGAGGGGGCACACCTTTGAGCGCGTTCCATCACTTCATTTATGTAGATGCGTTCGTCTATACGCCTCCTTTTTGCAGGACGTGGTTCTTTCTCGT
>JBBPLG010000626.1:0-16222 GCA_038089695.1 Xanthoconium separans | reverse complement strand
CCACGACCACGACCACTTCAGCACTGCCGTGCCCATGCAACGACCACCACCCAATGTTGACCCTTGTGTATCGCCATTTGAATGCATCGAAACGCACCGAAACGGAACGAGCGCGATGACCCACGCACGCGTCACGACGACGACGACCCTGGACACGGCCACCGCGCGAGCGAGGACAGGGGCGCGCCAGAGTCTACCCCCCACTCGTTCCACCGCATTCGATCCAATCAACGACGCGAAGATGACGGGCCGCGTCGGCGACGACGAATCGCCTGTGCCAAAGACTATTGTCTACGCCGCCACCACCACCATCACAACCGACACTACTGCCAAAGAGACCTGGCGTCGCCGTGACGGTGATGTACCGTACGAGGCGAACCACCTGTGAGTGGACCAGAACGTGCATCTAGCGCTAAACACTACTGAGGTGTTCGCCGACAGCGAAGGCACGCGCCGCCAGGGGGTCATCGCAATGGTCCAGCGACAGGCCGAGAGGTGGTCGTACCGCGACGCCAAGCCCCAGCTGAACTCGAAAACGGATATAGACCGGATGTGCGGTGTCCTCAACCGCGCGTTCGGCTTCACGAAGGAGTTGGAGGTTGTTCTGCCCCCTTCTCTTGATTTGGACGCGCAGCCCAGGGGTGCATGAAAGCTGAATGGTCAGCTCATTAGATACAGGTGGAAACTCCATCTCCCGAGCATCTTTGTCTGCTCACATCAAGGACGAAGATGTACCTCTACTCCTATCGGGAAAGCGTCTTTTTGAGTACGCAAGAAACTTATCCATATAAGAATTAACTGGAACCGATCTGAAACTCGATCGAGTTTATTTTCTCTCCCCCGAACGGCTGGGAGGGTCTACAGCGACAGAGATGCTGCGAAGCGATCGAAGGCTCCGGCCTCGTACCCTCCAACTCGAGGGAAGATCTTGCATTCATAGGGCCAAGTCCGAACCCCATGGAGTGGTCATTATTGATGCCAGTAGAGGAAGTATTGATGTTGGAGCATACGCTGTTGGATTCAGGTCGATAGCCTGCGGGGGGATTATCCCAGCCGAGTGTTATCGAGGGAGCGCTGCTCTCCATCAATCTAGACAGTGGACAGGTCGTGCAATGCAGACCGCGCGTGTAAATAACTTGGGGGTTCTTTACTCATGAAGTCACTATGCCAACCCATATCATTCGTTTGCTCAGTTCAAAGGATCATTCGACGTACACAAAATGTCGTCAGCGCATATATGCCGCGTCGAACGCACTGGGCCCGGGCCCCGCGCCACTTCTCATAATACTCGGCAAAAATGATGAGGTCGATGCCACATTACTATCCTATCCAGTAACTTCGGCAGTCAACAACTTCGGCAGTCACACAGTGGTCACGAATGGTCACGGTTGGTCACATAGCCCGAAATTAAACTCAGCTTGGACCACTGCAGTGTATAAACCATGTTTAAGTCATGCTTTCCCACTGCTCTGGCTACTTCGACCGCTCGACCTGCGAAGGCGAAGCAGCCGCCCCATCCCCGCACAGCGCAGGGGAGCCTGCGAGACGGCACGGACGCGGCAGATTGAGCAAATTTCAAACTCAGCCGCGGCACAATTCGGCAGGTGACACAAAGGTGACTTTCTGTGTGACAATCCCATTTCACGTATCTCGCTCAATTCTGTATCAATCATGCCCGTTCAAGCTCGCTCGACTCTAGAATATACCACAAGTGATAGCTATCTTTGTGGACAATGAAAAAAGTAAAGTTTTGCAAATGTGCCGAAGTTAGTGGGAGTGCCGAAGTTACTGGATAGGATAGTACTCAGTACTCAACACACATTGACATGACGACGATACCTGTCGACAACCCTGCTACCGCTGCAGTGCCACTACATCTGCTGAGTACAAGTGTAACGTAACATTAACGAACCAACTTGTCGACACAGGCGCCATGTACATAGTACCACCACCGCCACCATGACAGCGACAACGCCGCGCCTTCCGTGTTCCCCGCAACGGCGACTCCGAAGAGTCGTAGTTGGTCAGTAGTTCTTCAGAGTCTTCCCGCCTAGGCAAGTTTGACCTGCTAATTCACATTCATGTACCACTGGTTCGATCATTCCTGTCGGTCACCTGAATCGACGGCCACTGTGCGGTAGATCTGAAACGTACCGCCTGATGTTTCAGGATCTCCTCCGTTCGAATTCCGGCGCATCATATTATTACCCCAGGGGAAAAACCTGTGTATTAGGGCCAACGGACCGCATAAAAAGGAGGGCTTGATTCATTGTTTTTTTCAAACCAACCAGTCATGCAACTCTCTCCTGTTCTTCTCGTTCTTGCTACCGCTGCCGCTGCAGTCATCGCCGCCCCTGTACGTCCTCGTTTATGGTACTGTCGCGTATCGCTGGACTAATGCGAGGTCGGCTTTTATCAGTCTCAGGCTCTCCGGCGTGATTCTGTGATCCCCCCTCCAGAAACTATCGGGGACCTCCAAGATGATGTATGCGTCATCTCCAGCGCATGCTGTTTATCATGCCACTGATGTCGATTACGCATCATTGTAGTTCATAAACCCGGCCGACTACTGAATGGCAGTCAGAAGACCGCCCGACACGTGGACTGTGCGCCTTTGTACCTTGACTATCTTGACCTCACGCTTACGATGTTTTCCAAGGCTGAACGTCATGGTGTACTAGCCTGCTTCATCCTGGCGTTGGGAGGAATTGTAACTAACGATCGAGTGCTGAGCACTCGATCGTTTTACTTTTTGGAATCCAGAGTGTTGTATCGGTCTGCTTTGCCTATTATTCAATTATTGTGAATGTCGAGTTCGATTCGGACCGTACTCTGTCGCAGCCGGACAGACAGACTGCTGTGAGCCCTCCTGGCATTGAGTCCTGGTTCGACTGCGCCATCTCAGAACCTCGTACCTGTGTATGCATACAGCAGGGTCGCCAGACACTGGTACGCTCGCCGTTCAAGCCGACGAGACCACCCCGGCGATATTGAACAAGCTGGTAGAGAGCCTGTGCGTGCTCGATTTATTCTGGATGATCTTTATCAGTGGTGCTTGTACTATCAACTTCCTACAGCTCGTTTAACCACCATTACAATGTTACTTCATACATTACTTAAGTCACTACATCCCAATCCTTACTTACTAGCATTTAGGTACCTTACAATCCGGCTGTCGCTCTGCCTCCTAGGCTGCCGCTGGATCAACCGGGAGGATGACTTCCGTACACGACTCAATCGCCCTCTTCCAGAGTGCATTCATCTCCGTCATCGTTGCCCGATCGCCAACAACGATCAAGCCCAACCGTGCGCGTGTCCACATGACGTTCAACCGCCTCGGATCGTCCACGAACCCAATCTCGCGCGTCGCATTGCAGCGCACAGACGAGAACACGACAACATCACTCTCTCGTCCCTGGAACGCATCGATCGTCGCGCACGTCACGGAAGACGGCAAGGCGCTTTTGAGAAGAGAGACTTGTTTGGCGTAGGGCGACAGCGCGGCGATCGTGAGCTTGGGTCGGGATTCGGCCCCGTCTTGGCCTTGGTGCACAGATTGCTGGAGAAGAGCAACGATCCGTGCCGCAAGCTCGACTTGGCCTTCGTTGCCTTTGGATGCAGAACCTGTCGTCTCTTCCGAGGCACATTGGACGAAGACGGTCGGCACGAGTCGTTGCGCTCGGCCGACCGTCGGCCACGGAAAAGCAGTGGAGCAGAGTCGGGCGAGGACCGGCGCACTGTCCTGGATGTACGACTGGAGCTCGCCGTTGTAAAACTCTGCCGAAGGGAAGTGTGCAAGCTCGCTCGGGAATCGGTATTGTACCTAGAGGGTATTTCGGGTTATGTGGATCTTCGATGAGCGACACACTCACATTCAGCATGGTCTTGACAGTCCCCGGATGGGCGTTTGATGTATACAATCTCTCCAAGAGAGATACGTCATACTCGAGTGCCTTTCCCATCGGTTTCACCGTGGGCCGTAGTTGTACACTGGTAAAAGAGGTTTCAGTGTTGATAAAAGAGTATAAATAATCAATCCTACGCACTGGTCACCGACTAACACTCCCCTCTGACAACCTTTGACGAGCGGGATAAGTGCAGTTGGCTCCGTTATTTGCGACGCCTCGTCGATCAAGACCGTATCAAAGTCGACCTTGCGCAATGTACCCAGGCCAGCGCCTGCACACGTCGTGAACGCAATGCGCGCTGCGTTGACACGCTGTTGTGCCTGGCGCTGTAGGCGGCTGTTTTCATGGAGGTCTCCGCCAACCCGCGCATCAATCGTGTAACTTTGGAGTGCCTTGTTGACCTTGGTGTGGTCTGTGGCAACACGGAGGATGAGGTCGTCGGAGAGGAGCCGATCATCCTTGTTCAGTTCTAGGAAACGCTCCAAGACATTGTCAACGGCTGACAATTATTTCAAGGTCCACCCTCGGACGCCAAGAGAACGAATCAAACGTACCATTGTGAGTGGAGGCAGTCATCAAAATCTTGCAGTCTGGGAACTTGCGTAGGAGATAGCGAAGGATCTGAACAACGACCGTCGTCTTCCCAGTTCCTGCGTGCGACGTACATCTGGTCAGCCTCGATATCAGCTCCCAAGTGGAATAATTTGCCTGGTGGACCCCAGATCAATGAGAGCGGTGCCAAACTGGACCTAATTGCCGCTATTTGGCTTGGGTTCATCGTTTCCGTTCCGACCAGCTCATCCTCCTCCGAATACTCATCAATGTCTTCGGATGCAGTCTGAGGCGGTGGCATAACGACCGTGTCATAGATGCGACAACATTCGTACGACTCTTCCCAAAGCCTTGTCACGGCATCCATCATCGCCCTCGCCGTGGCTTGTCAAGAACCATCAGACAATCTGGGCATACCAAAATCAGGACATACCAAGACTCCCAGCATCGAATATCCTCCATTGCATCACCCCAAATTCAGGCGGAAGCGTGTGGAAGAGCTCGACCGTGATTTCTCCCCGACCAGCCTTGGTCACCACGCCATCCATAACAGCACGGTCTACGAACGCATTCTCGGGGTCAGACACACATTGAAGTCGAACGTGTGAATGGAGTCGGATCGGCACAGACAGATCGACTCTGAAATGCACATCGACATGTCCCTCGGCCAGGTCTTCACCCTGAACGAGCCTCAGAACCGGGTAAGATGACTTTGTGTTCCGCGGCCTCCCTGTATCGTCGCAAGGACATACGTCTGCCGCTTCTTCTGCGCAGTCAAATGCGATTGCAAGGGCATACTTGTGGAGGTAGGCCTTGGCGGGGGATCCTTCTCGAGACGTTAATGTCGATTCATGCAGGACGAGAAGCGTTTCTTGCAAAAGCGTTTTTGGGCGGATGCTCAGTGCCGCTAGCATAAGCAACTCGACGTACTCGTTCGTTTCCATGTCGTTGATAGACTGAGCGACCTTCTCCAAGGCAACAAGGGTGGCTACTCCTAACAAGTTTGCCGCACGGAGAATCGCTCGAAGTATAGGTACCTTGAGACCCGCAAGTTGTTCTGGGAGTGACAAGGATTCGGTGGGAGGATATGCTTTCAATAACACGTATACAAGAGCCGGACTTGTGTGAAGACACGAGGTGATCATATCTACCATGAGAGGTTGTATCGCGACGATGAAGTCGAACGTCCAGTAGAGCTCGTTTTCAGCACGATGCTGGAGAGCAAAGGTCATCAGGGCCTGTAATTGCTCGTGTTGAAGGTCAGTCAAGAATTCCTTGAACCTTGTCACCTCCGAAATCCTAGGTACGAATAGAACCTTGATCCATTCGGGGTGAGCCGACCAATCGACGTCCCGGATTGACTTGATGTTATATGGAATCAACTCTCGAGCAAAGCGACGGACGTACTCCTCGGTCTGTACACTAATGAATATGCTCATCAGTAAAGGCTTTCAGGGGTACGCATCAATACTCACTGTTCTAGATACATGTCAAATAATTGATGAGCGACCCTGTCTCGATTAGAAATAACATGGATCTCTATCGAGGTTACCGGTGCCTTGTTCAGTCGTCCCAGTTGCTAAATGGTGTGTGAGTTCACTCCTCACACTTCAATGAACGAGCATTACCTGTCCAACACGTTTCGATATCTTTTGCAATGCGATGCTTGCAACTACGTCGTGACCAGTCTCGCGAGAGCGTGCTATGAAAACAAATGTATTCCCCAAATGTTTGTCGTAGAGTTGCAAATTGCCGTCGTTACAATGAAGCCTGTATCCGGCCGTACAAGGACGGTAGACGGACATGGATTCAGTGGCCTTGGGCATGAAAGAACAGACGACGACATTTTCGTCCACTTCTGGGTCTTCCCCCCAAAGGGTCACCCCCTTGATGAAGATTCCAACTGCGAACCGATCGTCGGTCTGAAAACAAAAGTTATTGCCTAAAAATAGATATCCCTCGATCAGAAAGACGGACTTTGAGTATAAGTAGCTTCCGCGTAAACTGCTCAAATGCTATCTGTAAATATTGGAAAAAGGTTGCGGTCGTCTTCTCTATTGATGAGTACAGCCGCTGCATTGATAAAGGTCGATCGAGTTGCCGTTGTCTGAGGTCATGAATTGAGAGGATATCCGAGGTCAAGAGGGAGTTCCACATTCGCCGGTGTTCAGTCGGAGAGAGCGCCAATGTAGTGCTGATAACATGCTTCTCATGAGCAGCGAGCGCACCAAAGTCAAGGTGTGCTAGGTAAGGCTTCAGCTCATACAAATTGATGGAAGACTTGCGTGCGAAAGCAACTGCCATGTTGAACAACTCGTATTCGGAGATGGCCTTTGGCTTGTTCTTGAATAGATGAACAAGAGCGTCTTCGGCATCTTCTGGGGAGGTCGCGGCAGGATCAAGGTCACCACCAACTGTCTCAGTGAAGCGAGTACGAAATATTTCGGCAGCGTCTGCGAGAAGATCCAAGATAAAAGCAGTCTCCACAGTTGGGGGCTTGCGAAGCCTCTCCGGAACTTTCACTCTTGCTCCATCTACCGACTGTGAGTGAAGTGCGTTGAGCTCTTGGCATTCAGGGCTCATCGCACCCTTCTGGCTACCGCGAATCCATTGTTGATGTAATTTGGTGATTTGAGCGAGGCCAACACTATTGCTTGATTGTCAGATGCTACAGGATACCATAACGAGACGACCCACTTGTTATACATAGCAAAGTGGGTGGCAAGATCCTGCCTCGTGACGTTCCCACCTGGACGTTCCTTATTGGGTGGGTAATCATAGGACTTGATGATAACAAAGAATACTTGAGCTTTATGTTCAGCCAAACAACCAAGCTGTACTCACCTCATGGACACGCGGAGGAACAATATCCGGGTCCCAGCACACAAAGAACTTGTCACCTATTTCCAACATCAATGTCGAGACATCGAAGGATCATTACGTGGACAGACGCACCGTCCAGATCACCCCCACTGCTCATTGCTGGGGCAGCTTGATGTTTTGGCTTTGCAACAGAAGCGAAAACAATGCAGTCAACCAGATGGTCCAGACTACGATGTGAAACGGCACGAAGCTTGAGACAATCGCCTGCGAGACATTCAGCCAAAGGATCTATGATGAATACACGATGTCGCACCAGGGTGAAGACATGGGTTCCTGACAACGAGGACATCGCCATTGATCGGAGTTGTGGCACCTTTTTGCGAAGTGATACGGATATGGACTTGGCCTTCCTTGAGGACCTTGAATGGGTCACAAACGCCAAAGAGGAGACGTGATTTATGGGTGATCATCCTTGCCCTAGGTTTTTCGTTCTTCAAGAACTGGGATACTTCGGTCATCTGGACTCTTCGTATCTGTGCGCCGACGGTGGGATCGTCCAAACCATTTAGAAGGACACGTTCCGCAAGGTCATAATGTTCAAGACAGGAGGCGAAATCGATTGCTTTTGCTACGTCCGTAGATGCTTCTTCGATCCAGTGAAAGTATGCTTCTTGTTTCGCGAGCAGTTTTTCGTCGGTCACGCCGAGGCTAGAAAGGAGCACGATGATGTCGTTGTTCAAACGCCAAAAGGCATAAGGTTTAGAGTATCCCACGACAGAGAATGAATGATCTTGCGTCGTCGTAAATTTCTTCATGCTCTTGCGGAATTTGGCGAGGTACTTTTTCTCTTTATCCATCTCCGGATGCAACATGAGGACGCCCTTGTATCCCAAGTACCTGACGTGTGAGATCAGCTACCGATCCATGAAGCAATTAAGTAGGTACCGGATTTGCAGAACGCATGGGACGTAACGTTGATTCCGAAAGATAATCCGTTTGGCCCTGCTGACTTGGATTGCCCAATGCTTTGCCATGAGTCCACATCCATCAGAAAAGTTGGTGTCTTCATTCTCGATGTCATCGATGTCGGTAGTCCATTTCGGATCTAGTTGGATATCAAGCTCTGCCGCGGAGAACAGGAGACCGATACGTTTGGCCCCTAAGCAAGATGGTTAGACGTCAACAATAATCTGACGCGTAAAAATGATCACGTTTAGCCGCATTCATTATTCTCCCAAAGTCACCCAATCTGTAGACTCTATCGTCAAGCTCGGCGTCGGTGCTTGCCACACGCATGAAACATGTCCTGCTTCGCTGTGGTAACCGTGAGGTCTGCAAAGTTATTTTACAGATCACTCACCAATTGACTATTGCTGTGGTGATAAAATCGATACTGGACCCCATTGATGAATACGCCAGCTTTCATCATTCGAATGATATAATCCGCAGTGACTCTAAGGCCACTTTCCGGGAAACGTAGCTTTTCGAACGAAACGAGAAGGAATTTAGATGGATCATCACTTCGAAGGATGCGATTACTCGGAAACTGAGAAACTTCCAGAGTGATCGCATCCGAGGTGAACTTGATGAATTTTCTTCTCGTTCCGCCTCCTGGGCAGGGTAAGATGGTTGTTTGGGACAGTGAAGCGCCACGATTCCTGGTCATGGGTCGGATTTTGAAGCAAAGTATACATGAAGGGTGAGTGTTGGGCGTTGTGTACAAAGTGTGTGGTAGTCGAGGTTCGATGGAAAGAGAGGGAAGTCGAATCGTTGAACGCCCAAACTTCCCATACCCAGAGCGTATTTAGGAAGGCATAAACCAGTAAACGCCCACAGCGTTCCCACTGCCACGAAACGTTCCACACTGCCCGTAGAAATGACCAACCACAAACGCCCGCTCACTGAACTGTATGTCGTTGGGCCATCTTCTACTGGAAAGACGACGCTCTGCAATGCCGTTTCGCAGTCCCTGAAATTACCCTCATCGTGCTACATCACTGAAGTCGCACGTCAAATCATGAAACGTCGGGGTTTTACGAGAGAAGATGTGGGCAGAATAGAGATGCAAAGCGCCATCATGCTGGCGCAGCTGGAAAGAGAAAAAGAGGCCCGCGAGAGGGTGAGAAGCACAGGCGAAACTCTGCTGCTCAGTGACAGGTCGGCCGTAGACCCGATCGTGTACGCTGTCCTGACGGCGAAAGACGAAAGTCAAGCACGACACAAGAAGACCTTGCTTGTGGAACACCCCACCTTCCAAACCGCACTGAAACGGTATCGAAAGAGCAAGTTTCTCCTCCTTAGACCCATGCCGGAGTGGATCGTCGATGATGGGATACGGAGCTTGGAACAACATGCGCGCTCTTTTCAGGTCTACCGTACAATCTTAGCGGAACTTGGGATTCCATACCGTGAGATTGGGGAGGACATAAAGGACTTGACGGAGCGGACGAATTGGGTCAAGGAATGGGTTACAAAGAGCTCGCCTCGTCCTAACTTGTGAACACCAAGCGCCAGGGCCGGGGAGGCCAATCTCGTATCCAGGTGTGTCAACCTCAGGTGCTAACCCAACGGAGGGCGTGGCTTCTGACAATGACTCCGTAGGATTTAGTATTCGATACACGAACACGCTGCTCACGACACAACCTCAGGGACCAACAGCTGCAGAACAGATCTTAGGGAAAGCTTCACACTGCGGTGTACAATAGAAAAGGACATAATGCATGACTTTCGAGGTCAAAATCTATTTCATGCGAAGCAAAGAACATGTAGAAAGTAAAATGCTCAGCGAAAACAAGGTTTTGCAGTCCCAAACGTATTGCATTATGGCCTTTTCGACTGTATTTTTTGTGCTAACGCGAAAACATACCTCGGCGACTGAGATCAACAAGCTGCGCATGACAACAGCGGAGAGCTGAAGCAATATTTGCGGCTTCCTAGTCGTATGGACATTTTGATGACAGTGATGCATGCTGAGATTCTCAGCAGAGATTCATAGAGGCTGAGTGTCACAAGTTGGGACTCAGCGAAACCCCGAACTATCTCGATTCCGACTGACTCGACTTCTCAACGAGCGATGGCAGCCGAGTGGTAATTCCTACGATGATCAGCCGAAATCGATTGTATATCTACTTGCAAGGATATAATTTTACAAATGGAGCATATACATGGTGACCGTAGCAGTACAGCATGAAACAGCGCGGTATCTGCTCAAGGTTAGCAAGAACGTGGTGTCATAAGTCTAAGAGGCGCCGGGTAGTAGTGACCACAACGTTCTAACTCTTCGTAACTGCCATCCCCTTGTCGCCCACCAACGTCACACAGTCATAGGCTACTTGTGCATCACCATAAAGCGAGCAAAGTAACTTCCTCTCTTGATCGTTATACCCCGGTAGATTCCAGTCTTTTTCGTGGAAGTAAAGCTCCTCCTTCTTGCAGAGTCGTTGCGAGATGGTCTCTTTCCACTTTCTCCAGACTTTGGTATCGTTCGGCAGGTATGCCTCGAGGATCTTGCTCGGATCCTCGGGTGAGAGAACGCAAAGGGCGAAAACGACTGCGGCGGTGCGCGTGGTCAAGGTAAACTTTTTCAGCGAGGGTTTCCGGAGTATCTCGTCCAATAGAATGTGCTGTTGAATCTTCTCTTTATCAAATGCAGAAAGCCACGAGTTGTAGACCCAAGAGACACCGAGAGAGGTGATGAACATGATTTGACCAAATAGTGATCCCTGGGGGATAAGGAAGAGTTGGGCGATGAACTGGATGGTGAGGAGAATAGAACAGTATCCGATGTATTCGTGATGAAACTTGCCCGGGAATTCGAGGGAAAACGTGCCGATGGTGATGGAGTTCACAGCACCTTCGTCCCCTTGCAACAAGACAAACTCCTTTCCAGAACCAAGAATACCGTCGCCTGGAGGAGAGCCGGGGGCGGGCATATGGTGGGTGAAGTGTAAGGCGCCAGAGCCAATGACGAGGCAGGATATACCATTGCTGAGTATACCCAAGAGGATCAAGGAGAACAAATACCAATCCTCAAATACCCCGCTTGCAATGCAAGCAGCCAAACTGACAGAGATGGGGATCGTGGCCAGGAATGGCGAGTAGTTCATGATACGCTCCGGGTATACCACATTGGGAGGGACCGTGTTGAGCCTGGCGATGGTGACCCCCACACCTGGTCCATCCCTTCCAGGAACGACGGTTCCTTTGATCGAAGCACATTTCTTCATGAGCACCGAAGCAAGATGACCCGTGCTATCCATGACAGTGCCAGAGTGGACGGCTTGGAATCTTGGTCCTTCCCATCCGTCGAACTCGAATAGGTGGGCAGGGTCTTTGCGAACACCAGGGAAAAATCCCTTGAAGAAAGCAGATTCGGCAACAAGACCATATTGCCTAGCGATCTGGTATGATCCCGGGGTGTTATACCACCCTAGCCACTGCCTGCCTCTGTAGATGTGGACAGTCGCCATGGCGGAAATAGCTTCATCTCCACCAAAGAAGCCCGAAACTCCAGTGGTGTCCAACGTAAAGCGCGACGTGTCAAGCGGTGTCGGTTCGGTGATCATGGAACGCCTGTTGAATATGCCAGAGAGGTTGGGGAGATACATGGAAGTTTTTGGGAGTCTAGTGGGTTGGTCGGACAGGGAAGACTGCTGTCGAGGAATCTTTATACAAACGAGGAAGCAAACTGAGCATGACACAATAGCATAAGCCAAGAGAAGCTAGAGGTCCTGTGCAAACCTCTGAGCGCCAAGTGTTAAACAATAATTGCTGTTTTGCTGTATATCAGAGGGCGAAGGGGGTAAAGGGACTCCACTGAATGGGAATCAGAGCGGTGGGAACTTGAATAGGAAGACGAGCGGGATTATTCATCCAGCGGACGCTGGGAGTGGGCGGCGGGGATAAGTCGGAGATATGCAGTGGTTCACCATGGTGATCTGATCCTATCTATTGTGGTTGAGCAATCCGCCTCAGAACACAAACAAAAAGCAAGTATGCTCACGAGAGTAGAGTCTGTTCTGATGGGTAGAAATGTTTTGTGAACTTTTGTCCGAGTTGTGCATTCGCCCATTGTTGACTCAACTCAGACGCCAAGATCAGTGACAACCTACAGGACATATATAAACACAACCAGACTGCTGTCAGTCGGATACTATACCGGAGGCATTGTTCATGCTGTATCATGATGTCGCTCACATTACCCTAGTGGACGCTGGCAGTGGTCAATTCTCCATAGAATATCAAATGGTACAGGTGTGTTTTGTATCTGCATACCTCATGTCGACTTCAGTGCCTAGATTGCAATGACGTGTTCGTGGCTGTTTTGCTTTCCACAATTGAGCAGTTGACGATGCGCAGTTGATTTTCATCACCGCAACTGTGACAAGCCACCTCTTTTAGGAGCTTTGGTCTATTGTAAGTAAGTTATGGATAGCGAGCGCGACGAGCATATCGCAGATGCTACAATCAATACCCACGTGGATCCACATAAAGGCACTCAGTCACTACCCAGTCATATTTAGCCATAGCCCCATGAGCTATATAAAGTCACTTGCTTACTGTGGCTAACAAGGATTACAGCCATCCTGTGAGGTACCGAACGTCGTAACTCCTTGTAGCATCTATGTAGTACATGTGGCACACTGGTACGAGAATTAGTACAACCACCTAGCTGACTATATTGCGATGCCAGTGCCTTCTCAAAACCGCTGTCGACCTGGGCTCAAATTTGCCCCGCTGTGACGCTCTGTGCCAAAAAGATGCCCATATAGCCTGCAGGATCTCGGGTTAGCTGTACAGCAAGGTTCTCTCTAACTCAATGGCACCGTCGTTGAGAGAGACAAACACATCGGCAATGTCATCTAGTATGCTCTTTAAACATCCATAAACGTACCTTTATGACCCCATAAAAGACTTTGTCGAAGACCATGATTGCCATCCATAATAGATGTTGAGCGGGAAGAAGATTTTCGTGCGCTAAGGCGTGGGTCGATTGGTGAGGAGCGATGAAGGAAGTTGACCCTCCACAGCGAGCGCATAGCTCTGATCTTTGTCTTTGCCAACGGGACTGTCTTCACTACCGAGCAAAAATTACCCGTTATCAAGCACAAGCTGTGCGCAAGATCCAGGCACTACGACCAAGTCCCACCTTTGTAGCATGTCAGATGAGTCTTTCGTTGACGAAGCATATCCAGCCTTCTCTGAAAATGTTTAAAGCACCAAGGTGCAAGGACTCGGACGCAGAAGAAATGGGATATGATAGACTCAACACAACCTAGAAGTTTCTAGGCGACAGTTGGTGATCGTGGACCGTCGATGTGGATCATCCCGCCTACATGTTAGGCCTGCAAAGGAACGCGTTACGACTAGAAAAACGATAAGATAATAGAGACTCGGGCTCACAAAATTTGACAGTCCCTTGGGGCCATGGCCCGGGCAGCTTTGAGCAGCAGTCTCGGGCGGGCACTTGAGAGAGGTCTTCCTAGACGAAATTTCTCATATTTAATGTAAAAGTTCAGCGTACGGACATATCTCCCAAATGGAAGACGCGGCTCGCCCTGTACCGAATCGCGGCGCAGCATTAGACGGGAGGCGTAACATAGGCGTGACGCTAGTGAGCGTCTGTTTGGTCGTGTTGAATTCAATAGCCTTTTGCCTCAATTAACCTCAAGGTGGGTTTATTGAACACCGTGGATGATGGAACATCTTTCACAACGTAATGTTTTAACAACGTTTCAACACGATTTCTGAGCAGCGATTGGTTCGCCTGCTGCTAAATGAATGGGCTTGCCTATATATGGGTGTGCAGCACACTGGATTTCCGTTTTTTTTTTTTTTTCGCTACAGATAAAGAATCAGTGTCACTTTTACCCGAAAGGACTACCTGCATCGGGAAAGTGATTTCGTCTAGTTAAAGCCGTAAGTACATAGTAATGGAAGGGTCGGAGACTTGGCGAGTCGCACTTCAAGTTGGCAAGCGAACAGATCTCGCGCCGACTTGGAACCTGGGTTATTACCATGTGGTATAAAGATAAGTCCGTCAGACCCGCACGTATCGTTTAGTCTTCCTTTCTTTCCAGAGTTTTTCCCGACAACATGAATCCAGCCGGACAGTTGTTGCTCGTCGCATTCACTTTTGTCGTCGTCCTTGGACTTCGGACGCTCTTCCAGTCTGTGTACCGTTGTTTCACGTCTCCCATTCGCCATCTACGCGGTCCCAAGGCAACAAGCTGGTTTTATGGCAATATACGAGATTTTTTGGATGCTGTGAGTCTCTACCATTATCATTATGGAACTCAACACATCATTTCGCTGTCTCTTGCGTTTAGACAATCTCCAATCCCTTTGAAGAATGGCTGAAACTGTACGGCAATACACTAAAATTCAAGAGTTTCTTCAATGTACCATGTCCATCAAAGACTTCGCCATGAATCTGACCATGTTTGTCTTCTAGAGTGACCAACTACTCACCGTAGACTTGGGCGCCGTCAACTATGTCCTCACGCACAGCAATGACTACCAAAAGCCCCCTCCGATCCAGTACATATTATCACAAATCGTTGACCAAGGTCGGCACAATCTCACTTGCTTTTCTTTTGCTTACTCGAGTGATCAGGTGTCGTAGTCGTCGAAGGTGCTGAGCATCACCGGCAGGTTGGCATCCCTTTTCTTTGTCATTCTGACCATTAAAAATCCCGTTATCTCAATAGAGACACATTATGGTGATCACATTTACGACACACTCGCTTCATCGACATTCATCTAGTATTTAGAATCCCGCATTCGGTCCGGCACAAATTCGGGGACTCACAGACATTTTTTTGGAGAAATCTCACCAGGTACGTGACCCATTGTTTCCTTTCACTCATCACTAAGGCGTCTGGTTCAATGAACCGACAGCTTTGTGATGTGTTGTCATCTGAAATTGCAAAAGATCCTACCGGAACAACCTCTGGTACACGAATCGACGTCCTGCCATGGTTGAGTAAAACGACGCTTGATATCATTGGTCTTGCAGGTGAACTACGTTTTTCGACACATTTACACTCGAAGGGGCAGCACTGACCAATGCTAGGTTTCAATTGCAAATTTGATAACCTTACTGCGAACGGGAAGTCGAGTGAACTAAGCATTGCCTTCGCTGCCTTGAATGCGGCATCGCAGAGTCCGAACACCCTTTTTTTTTTGCAAGCGGGGTTTCCGTTCTTGCGTATCATTGTCAGCGTGTTTGACTTTATTAATGTTTTTGTCCTGATTCTTTCTATGATAGCCTAACGCTCTATCGCGCAAGAGTCAGGCTGTGCACCGCACGATCTCACATATCGGCAAAGAGCTCCTGTCGAGTGCCAAAGCGGCTGCTCGCGTGAGTGCAACAGAGAAAGGTGGAATCGAAAAACACAGTTTGCATGGTCGAGATCTATTGTCACTGCTGGTCAAGGCGAACATGGCGACTGATATCCCCGAGAGTCAGAAATTGTCTGACAAAGATGTATTGGCACGTGCGTCCTTCCTCCAAGCGTGACAAGTTTCAACTCTCATGTGCTGTTGGCAGAGGTTCCTACGTTCTTAACCGCTGGTCATGAAACTACGAGGTACGACTTGATGCTGTTTTTCCCGCGATGGCTACTCATGCGTGGTCCAATAGCGTAGCGACTACATGGACACTCTATGCAATAGCAAAGTCACCTGAAATTCAGGCCAAACTCAGGCAAGAACTTCTTTCCGTCGACAATGAAACCCCGTCTATGGACGAACTCATGGCGCTTCCGTACCTCGACGCTGTCGTGAGAGAATCACTCCGTGTACATTCACCCTTTCCAAACACTGGTCGGATTGCGATGAAAGAAGACGTGATACCGGTCAAGGAGCCATACACAGACAGATACGGAGTTGTCCACAACTCTATCAGGTACACATCTTGCCATCTTCTGCTGTAATCT
>JBBPLG010000625.1:0-16245 GCA_038089695.1 Xanthoconium separans | reverse complement strand
GTTTCCCCTAGTGCGTCTTGCACGCGCTTTGCAGACGTTGCGATGGATATGATTGAAGAAGAAGCTTGAAGCAAATCCCGGTATCGCTCCCTGTGCTTTCCAAGTATCGTCAAGGAACAAGACACGTAAAATATGCCTCTACGAACCCGACCATGATTCGAAGATCTTCCTGCTTTGCCTCAGCATCAGCCCTAGTCGAAATTTGGTCAACGGAACGAGCAAAAACGCTACACACCGTACCTCAATTGAGCTTGCCTAATTTTGACCTCTGCTATCGTGTACTTTGCAAAGAGCTCGTCCGGTTCGATGTCAACAACATCGTCCTGCGGTTTGCTAGAAATGAAACTGCCAACTTGTGAAGTCGTCAATTTGCTCGCAAGCGGAGAACGAATAGACGCTGAGCCTGGAGACCGTAGTGATTCCATGGGTACTTTGGATGGACCCAAGGAGGCCACCGACAACATCGAGGGTCGCCGAGCCATGCGACGTACAGTGAACCATTAATGAGAAACCGACACGTCCTAGGTATGATTATGTAATGGTCGAATTTTTGGATGGCAAGGGTGGTGCTAAGTAATACGAAGCAACGCTCTGGAGGAGTAAACACTATCTTTCCTCAGCTTCTTTGCTAGAAGTTTCTGTGCTATCTGGATCGGCTTGACCACCTTTGCGGTCGGGTGCAGGCGTTGTCGGCGCTTCGGGTGACGTGCGTGATGTTTGTGAAGTCGAAGGACCATTTTGGATGGGCGAGTTGGTAGCCGAGTTGGCTAATCGCTGGTCGAGTGCCTTGAGAGCGAGTGCACTGAGATCTAGATCAGACACACCATCAATCCATGACGGTTAGTGTACATACCGACGCCGCTCAGCCTCTGCCCGGGCACCACCGGGAAGTTGGCTGTACCCAGACTCGATGTCGTGAGATACGGAAGATGGAATCAAATGGAATCGCGTCGCAATTTTGTGGACGGCATTCCCGAGAGCCAGTAAAGGGGGACTAAAAATCACACGTCAAGCTACAACGATCGCGAAAAGATTTCGAGACTCACTGCAAGAGAGGAGGGAACCAACTGGTGAGAGCGAATGTTTCGCTCCTATCTCCATATGTATTGATACCACTACCAACGTCTGTGTTGCGCTTATAAAAACGCAAGTATATCCAGGAGACAAACCAGCCAAACTGGATGAGGATATACGGGCATTGGAAGCCAACGAAAACCACGACAGTGGAGAAGGTAAGATATGCCATTGGTAAAGTCTGAAAATGGATATTTGTCGATAAAGTATGTGAAATGGGAAAGTGACAGCTTACCTTGACGCGGACCTTGAAGACCCCGAGGATCTGAACTTGATGTTCTGGTATCAGTTGCGTGAACGCAACCAGTATGCTGACGAAAAGCGCTGTTTGTCCGTGATACTGCATGCCGTATCTAGCAAAGCTAAGAGCGCGGCCAACCAAGTAGTTATAGGCTCTTACAGGAACAAGTCAGCATTCTGGGTGGCGATGAATTCAATCCAATTGAAGGCGAAGGCGATGATATTTGGGACCGTAACGCAGACGACTATAAACTTCAAAGTTTCCACTGTGCCCCATAATCGTTCAAAGTAACGCAACGAGGCTGGTATGACAGCCAATGTCACAAAAAGCTACAAAGTATAAGCGGGCGGGAAAAGTAAGTTTGGGGCTCACATACCTCGATGATGGTGGCTTCTACCAAGGCCGAAGTAGCAAAGGTCCATGGGTAGAAGAGACTAGAGCCCGGCACGAGGGTTAGCCACGGTGTATCCACTGTTCCTGTAGACCAGCGGATCCAGAGGTAAAAGGAAGTCGTTGCGACTGTCGCGGCCACGAAAGCGCGCGTAACTGGAGGTATTGAAGTGAGATATTGGAGCGGTGTCGACAGAATAGCCATCCTGAAGCTAACAGTGGGTCATGCAAGTCCGAGTCGTTACTAAGTCTAACTTGTTTGTCTCTCTTTGTTCCATATCGTCCGAAGGTTGTGTTACGTCAGCAAGCCCTCTCTCCACCACTCCGTCATCATGGCCGACTATGACTTTCGTCCCGGAGGTTCGCTCAAGCTCAAGGGCGGCGTCGCGGAGGGAGGTATCGTCAAGAAGTATGTATCTCTTGCTCGCCGCATCGCAGATAATGTCTTAAACCGTCAGGAAGAAGAAATCCAAGTCGAAATCTAAACCTGACGACGCGAAGGAGCGGGATCGCGAACGAGTCAAGGAGCTCCTGTTGAACGAAGACAAGGGTTCAACTCCAGGTTCCGCATCCGGAAGTAACCGTGCTTCCCCTTCACTTGCCAACGGAAACGATAGGAAAACAGATGCCGAGAGGCGGTTCGAGGAAGCACAGCGCCGCAGAGTGAGTGTTAGATTGATGTCTTTCTTTATCCACTAACCAGACTTTCAGCTCCTTGGAAAAGTAGCCAAGATAGCACACAAGACACACAAGGATCGCGTCAATGAATTCAATGCCAAATTGGAAGCGTTGAGCGAGCACCACGATATTCCAAAGGTACGATCGTGACCTTAGTGGTCCGTGCAGACTCTCACGGTATTCCCACAGGTTGGGCCAGGATAAAACCCGCGTAAATCGCGTCGAGCGCCTCTCCGTCCGCGAAGCAAGGTTTCACTATGCTCTATTGTACCAAGCTGTGGCGGTTGCTATGTATTGTATCTCGCAATCGTGTACTCGCGCGCTATACCGGACCAGGAATGTAAGATGTTCGGAAAGCTCCAGGGGTCACGTATTGTGAAATATTTGTTGTCTGGCTTTCGATATAAGTAGTTACGGAGGCACGGCTCACAAGTCCGCGACCTCTCTTGACCCTTTTCCTCCACCTTCCACTCAACGTATGATGGCTGCTCCACAGCAGGCAGAGAAGAAAGGTCACATTTGCCCACCATCTGATGCCAGTCATCCCGCAGATAGATGGGAGTCACTCTATGTATATGGCTTTATTTGCAAGTTCACCGGTCTGCGCTCAAAGGTCGAGGGGTTAGAGACTCCGATGGAGTGAGTGCCCGTTCCGTCGAATCTCATTAAGTTTCCCTTGCCACAACTCTCGATTTCACCCGATGACAGTTTCGAAAACGCCCTCTTGATGCCAGGGGCAGAACCTATACTTTCAAAGATACTCCAACAATTTATCCTAAATCTGCGTCCCCACACGCGTAATTTGAGGTGTGTAAGCTCTCATAGCTCGTGCAAACAACGGGGAACATTTGGGGGCTTTGCTAGTGTGGATCACATGTCGTCAACGCTCTCTAGTGTCCTCGCGGATACCTTCAAGACCTCGGAGAGGACCGTGTTTTGGGATGACGAACGCGGAGCAAACGTGGACCCCATTGCCACCTTGGAAGGTGGTTTTTTTGCCGCCGATTGGGTCCTAAAAGTGGGTTCTCTCGTAATCATCCTAAATACCCCCTAAACGCGTCGCACTGGATGCGAAACAGCTCAAAATCCTGCGGTTACTCGTCGACGTGCAGCTCGCCCATTCAACAGAAGTAAAGAACGTTATCGATCGCGCTTGGGGCGTGACGCAACACAAACATAAGAAAAAAGATCCAGTGAATGCACCGCCAGACGCCTCCGATGCCAAGAGCCAAGAGAGGCTGCAGCTCGTCCCGGTGGGACAGGACTCCTCACGGAAACGCTACTGGGTTGCGGATGGTCCGTGTGTCTTTAATTTCGTTGTCTTCGCCCCACATCATATTTGCGTGTATTTGGTGTGAGGCCGCATTTTTTGGGCCCTTTGATATCCGGCATTAGCCGTCTTTCATGGATTCCCGCTGACTGCCGTTCCAATCTATCTTAGATTCACCGCGGATATATGTGTCGACTAATCCCTGGAAAATCACGGCGACATTCCAAACCATTTCCTCCACGCGGGAGGAATACTTGGCAGTCATTGAATCACTCAAGGGAACTGCTCCTCGGGCTGGCAAGAAGAGCAAGATAGAGCAGGCTCACTTGGCATTAATCGAAGCACTTGAAAGTCGCGTCGATGTCATAACTGTTGAATTAGCGGTGAGTCGGCTCTCCTTTCCGTTCCGTACATAGCGAGAGGCAGACAGCGAAAGGACCGTGTGACCTGATCGCTGACTTTATGTACAGCGCGTGCAAAGAGTCCGCCGAAAGATTGAACAAAAGCATATCCTCATGGCTCAGGCTGAGATCAGGGAGACTCGGACACGACGCCAAGCGCGGCGTCCAGACTACGTGTACAATGATGTGGAGAGCGGCGAGGTTTGTAATTTTCTCTAGGTTCCGACGACCCTCGTCGCTGAATTGGATTTTCTTTGCAAGGAGGACACTGATGAATACAAGCTCGAGGATGAGAATGACGACGATGATGCTTTTGACCAGGATGATTTTCTTAATTCCCGCCCGGAGACGCGGGGAAGACGTCGGGGAGCTGTCGTCCCCCCCCAGCGGAGATCCACGAGAGTCACGAGAGGTAGATGCGGCTCACCTGATTTTTCGACGCATGAATGGCGAGGAGAAAGACGATCGAGTCGGTTGGGAGCCTCAGAAGACATGCAGCTGGATCGTCCAACGAAACGCGCGCGGACGGAGGAAAGTACGATAAGTTCAGGGTCCGTAGGCTTGGCTGGCTCCGAGATAGGACTTCCAGAAAGTGAGCAAAAGGTTAAAAATCAAGGCGCCGCCGCAGTGAAGCCCAGCGAAATCCCCGTGGAGCAAGTCAATGGGAAGAAGAAAAGCAAATTCTGGTACTATGCGGTTGAACCTGTTGGTGAACCTGCTCGGTCGTCTGTACTCGGCAACAAAATTTTGACGACAGCGAATGGGAATAAACTCGGCAACGCTACCAACGGTTGGTCGGCTTCGGGACCCGGAGCCAATGATGAGATGGATGTAGATAAATGCGTGGATAAATCCCCACCTTCCTTCGTGACGGACCCACCGCAACATGCGCTTATGATGGGTGGAGGTTGATGGTTTGTCGCATTTTCAGCACGGCGCTTACATTTCATACCACTAGCATTTTGGTTGAAGCCACATAGTCTACACGTTACATTTATTGTCAGCATTTATATATCGTACTAGTCGTAAATTGATTGGTGTAACTTGAAGATGTTTTCCTAATAAGTAGCGAGAACATACCGAAACAGCCGAGAGCAAAGGTTGGGCCAGGCCGCGATGTTTGCGCGAATTTCAGACTCTACCTTGCGCAACATTTCTTGTTCGGCACGCAGCTTTCGTGGTCGTCCTCAGGTCTCCCTTCACCGACGAGCAACAACGCTGGTGACGATCCCACCCACCGCTGACGATGCGGAGCTCGTGTCTCTTTTCGATCAACCCCAGAACGGCACCCAGTCACGACCACTGTCTGTCTCAGGCATCTTTCAGCACCCAGAATTGACCACCCCTGCGGCCTTCGATGCACTGGCAGAGTCTACCCTCCTGCGCGCACAACTTTTGACAGAGCGCATCTTACTGGCCAACCAATCCCGGTCCGAGCTCTTCAAGGTTGTCAAAAATCTGGACAGGCTCAGCGATCTTCTGTGCGGTGTTATCGACCTCGCAGAGCTTCTCCGAAACGCGCACCCCGATCCTCAATGGGTCCGGTGCGCCAATGACAGCTACGAGAAACTCTGCGAATACATGAACGTACTCAATACCCACGTCGGTCTCTACGAGGCGAGTCTGTCTCTTTTCACGCACGTGGTTGCTCATTTCGTCATAGATTCTTCATACCGTTCTTCGTGACCCCGAAGTCGTGCAGTCTCTTAGTCAAGAAGCACTTCAGACGGCCTTGATTTTCTGGAGGGACTTCGAGAAATCTGCAATCAAGTTGCCTCCAGAGCAAAGAGAGCGATTTGTTTCCTTATCTTCCGAGATCCTCTCCCTTGGCCACGAGTTCGTCACACAAGCCTCTGCCCCGCGCCCTCCGGCTGTCATTGAACCGTCAGAATTGGATGGCTTAAAGGATGAGGGGATGGGTGCAAGGCTCCGTAGACAGGCGTGGTCTACTCAAAAGAGTCTCCTTGTATATCCTGGCTCTCATCAAGCATATATGATCATGACATCCTCCCCAAACGAATCCCCACGGCAAAGGCTCTATATGGCTGCACACGCCAGTAGTCAACGGCAGATAGAATGTCTAGAGCGACTATTGCACGCCCGCGCTGAGCTGGCACGACTTGTTGGATGGGACAGCTATGCCGGTATGACTCTTAATGACAAGATGGCAAAAACACCGCGTGAGCATTTTTTCGATGAACACTTGACAGCATATTCTGACATGAATGAAACTAATTCTAGAGAACGTACGACAATTTTTGGATACATTTTTAGACCAAACTGCCGTTCACGCACGCAGTGCTTTGCATACACTGAGATTGCGGAAACAATCACACCTCAACACTCAAACACTTCCTATCATACAAGCCTGGGATAGATCTTTTTATTGTCCGCCAGAACCACCAGAACCTCCCGTACCTTTACCCCCTCTTTCTCTTGGACGCGTTTTTATGGGTCTGTCACGACTTTTCAAGCATCTTTATGGAATATCGTTACGCCCGGCTGAAGTGGCCTCTGGTGAGGTCTGGAATTCTGATGTCCACAAACTCGAGGTAGTAGACGAGGATTCTGGCATCATTGGATGGATATATGCCGACCTTTTCGCTCGAAACGGCAAGTCATGTGGCGCAGCTCACTACACAGTCCGTTGTTCCCGACGAACTGACGATGACGACGAGCATGGTGATCTCGCTGTCGGAGGTACTGAGGAGTTCTTTGGGCCTTCGCGAAGTTTCGAGGCCATCAAACGTCACAAACTGCGCGGATTGCGCGGAGAGTACCAGCTCCCATTGGTCGTCCTCCTGTGTGAATTCACCCGGCCCACGATCGCGCGAGGGCCTACATATCTAGAATGGCACGAGGTGCAAACCCTATTCCATGAAATGGGCCACGCCATGCATTGTAGGCTATCTTGCCGCATATCTAACACGATTGGTGCTGATGATATGATGCCGTAGCTATGATCGGTCGAACAGAATTTCATAACGTTGCTGGCACCCGCTGCGCAACAGATTTCGTGGAGTTGCCGTCCATTCTCATGGAATACTTTCTCAACTCACCCAAAGTCCTCTCCCTCTTTGAAGCGGACGGTTCCTCGATCTTAAATCAGACTGGCAACCACCACGAAGATCCGTGTACTTTTATCGACACGCATGGGACTATTTTGCTCTCTGTGCTAGATCAAGTGTATCACTCCCCCACCGTTCTCGAACCAGGGTTTGATTCAACAGCTACCCTGGCGAACCTGCACAATACTCGCGGCCTCATTCCCCACGCGAATGGAACGTCCTTCCAGACCCAATTTGGTCACTTGTATGGGTACGGCGCAACATACTACTCGTATCTGTTCGACCGTGCGATTGCATCGCATGTCTGGCGGAAGGTTTTCTCGGCCGAGCCACTGAATCGCGAGCTTGGAGAGAAATACAAAGCAGAGATCCTGCGATTTGGTGGTGGCAAGGACCCTTGGCAGATGCTCGGGGCACTGTTGGACGCACCACGGCTTCAGGTGGGTGACGAGGAGGCGATGCGAGAAGTAGGACGATGGAGGGTGGAGGATGGACCAGTATCGGAGCGACACTAACCAGCTGTTAATTTTTGGGATCTAGCTCATTCGCATCTGGCGTCGACGAGTACTTTCAATGACATTGTTATTTTAAAGAATGAATGCAGAGTAACGATAGAATGACCGATGATGCCAACTTGAAAGGACTCTAGAGGTATGTGAACGTGGGCAGTGTACAATGTGATGGAAGATTAAGATATTGTAATCATAACAAATAAAGTAGCGCCGACTTCGACCTACTCATCTTGGAGAGCAGGATAGTCAGTATATTTTGCTGGTAGATAATGGGGGTCTGTGCTCACATTACGACGCCTTCTGACCGTAACTCTTGCTCCATCTTCCAAACTGCCTCTTGCATGGCCTGGAATCGCTGTAGTTTGACTTGTTTCGATGCGAATTCACCTCGAGAGTTGACATTGGCCATAGCTTGTGGCAATTGTAACATAGAAAGATCGATCTCTGGTAGAGACTGGGAGTCGGTGGGGTACTGAGAGGATGTGGAATATACGCTAGGTTGATATACTTCTGTGCAATTAAGAAGTGACGTCCAATCTAAATTGGTATATGAGAGGTCGGGTATCGATGAATCAAGAGATGACGCGTAGGAGGTACCAGTTCCGGCAGGTGGAGGTAAAGAGGGAGTGATGAAGTCGCTACCAATGGATTGTAATAGACTATCCAGGTCGGATAAATCAGATGGGGAAGGTATATAAGCGGTTGCTGTTGCTACAATATGAGTTAGACTAAATGTAGATGGATGTGGGCACTCACAATCAGGCGGATGCTCTGGTCCATGTTTCGGCTCCCCGGGGATACTGTAATCCTGGAACAGCTCCACTTCCCACGATGCAGCATAGGAGAAATCTGGTGCGGTTGCCTCCACTGGAGGGGGAATAACGAACAGATCATCAAAATTGGTATGGAACCAATCATCAATGGAAAAATCGTTTTCCATGTCAGAACGAGGCAGATGGTCTGGTACGGTTTGGAGACCAGGAGTGGCTAGACGTTTCGGCATTCTGATGTCCTCTGCGTCAGAAAGACGTCGCTTGCGAGATGGCAACACTTCATTTGTGTCGGGTGGTGTAGAATGCGCATGTAGAAGCTCTGGTGAACTGCATTGTAATGATTCATGAATGTCATCGGTACTCGAGGGTGGAGATGGGAGGTACGTCTGAGATGTCACGGAAGCGCTGGAGAGAGAAATCGTGAACACTAGCTCGTTTGTGGCAAGAATAATGACCATACCGTAGACGTTTGATGGGCCGACTGGCAGCGGAAGACGGCTGGTCAACTGGCTCCACGGATGGCCGGCGACGTTTAGATCCAGTAATGACTGGGGGTGTCACACCTTCATCACCACCCAATGAATCGGAAATGGCGGTTACGGGGGATGCTGCAAAAGTTGGATCAGGAGAGGAATACGAGTCTTGAACCGCCTGCAAGTTCCCTTTTCAGTTACAAGAGATCCTCTTTACATTTCGGTCTCGCGCACCTTCGTGAGATCGGCTGGACCGTGTTTCCTAACAGACTTTTCCTTCGTAACTCCTTCCGCTATGGCGTCCGGATCTCCTGAGAAAGTGCACCTGGTCAGGGTCGATGAATACAGGTCCTCTGCTGCCACCTTCATTGCGACGAATAAGTGCTGAAGTCCAGGAGACAACGCTCGCTGCGAATCCTCTTCCACCAGTGCACGGTAAGCTGCATCAATCATGTCGGCCCTACTGTTGGAGAAATGCTCTCGGCAAAGAGTGGTCCAACCAATTCGCCGACGGGCATTAATAAACCAAGAATTGATAGAAGTGACCTGGCAAGAGGAAGCTGCTGCGATCTGCGCCTTGACTGCTGGAGTGGGATATGGGTTATGCAGGTTGTTCAACAACCAATGGTGAGCAGCGGCAAGGAGCGAAGGACGTGGGCTATCCGCATTGAGGGATGCTGTTCTTGTGCCTGCAGGAGAAGAGGATTCTGACTGCTCGTCGAGATTGAGAGCATCCATTTGACGGAATAAAGCGTCACAATCGCATTGTAATTGGGTAGTAGAAAGCTCTTCTTCACGTTTTATGTCAAGAAGGCAACTCGCGAGGTTCGAAATACGAGATGCAACGAAGTTGATAAGAGTAGAGGCGTCGTCGCCAACGCGTCCGGTTTCTGTTGCTGTGGATAGGGCATCTGAAAGCGCCAACCATGTCTGATGGTACGACGAGAGCACCTTTGTGCCACTCTCCAAGGCAGTCAGGAAGTCACTTTCGGCGAGGAGTAACCTTTGAGATAAGTCGATGCCGGGCATGGCGTTCGTGTGTTGAGAGAGTAAGACGAGTAGACAATGCGGACATTGAATCGAGTTGATGATGTAATGTAAGGATCATCCCAGTTCGTTGAAGTTGCTTGCTCGCCATCATCTTTCCATGGCTCCCAAGTCAGAAGACGATACCATTGCCCAAGTACAAACCATACTGCGGTTTGCCCATGCTTTGAAGGACGCAGCAGGCGTTTTCTCCCAATCCACCCCTTCCATCGGTCCCCACGCCGTGATCGACTCGATTAGTCTGCCTAGCCCACCTCCAGTGCTTCCATTCCTTCTCGATGCAGGTTTTGATCACGAGATTGCAATTGCGGCGAGCAAAGTATATGAAGTACACTCGCAGGAACTTCGGCGACATATTCGGGAATCTATGGTCGCAGCATGTCACAGAATAGCAGAACTTCCAAGGATTCCATTAGCCTCGTGTCCGGAATCATTGATACGAAAAGTTGTGTCTACATTCACGGAAGTTTACTTGCGTCGGTTAGAGCAATGGAGGGAAGAAGTCATCCAACGCATCAAGCAAACAATGATGCCCCCCAGCATAGTCCCGAGAAATCCCCGTGCTTTCAACCGCGTCAGTACTTCCACCATACAGTCTCAATTCTTCTGACTTCTTGTTAGGCGTATGTTCCACTACTGGAGCGCTTTTTCGAGGAAAACCCGTTTCCAACGCACGCAGATAAAATATTCCTCGCCCAAAAGTCAAATATGGAGTACAGGCAGATCCACGTATGGGTGAGAGCCTTCCTTCAGTCAGTGTTTCCGTGTTGATGGCCATCTGTACTATCCAGTTTCAGAATCGCCGTAATCGTACCAAGAAGGAGGGCAAGATATTGAAACAGAAGTCGACACACAAGAGTTCAACCAAAGTGCTGGATAAAGTATACCAGCGCATGTATGGCCGCATAGTCGGCCTCGATTTCGAAACTCAACAAACCTCTCAAGCAGGCTCATCGGAAGGAACACCCGAAGTAAGCTCTCGTTTATTCCTACGAAAGCTGTGGCAGACATGGATTATACAGGATAACGTGTCGAAGGATGCATTCCCTTCATCTTCTCCACCACATGCTTTTCCTTCGTTTTATCCGCCGACGTGCCATTATGACCCGTTCCCCTGCAAAAGCGGTCTGTCTCGTTACAGCAAGCCAGATTGGAGACGCGTGCCAGACGGGAAACGGCCCAAATCCCTTTTAATCAGTATCGATGACTTGGTTGAGAAGTTTTCTCATCTGAGTGTCCGAGATGGAGGACGTTCTAAAGGATCTTCCAAGTCACAATCGCATGCTGCCACAGTTGCAATCACCGTCGTACCATCTCGCGCACCGCATCCATCTTTCATAGCTTCCAAGTATTCCCAGCCCACGAATATACTTCAGCTTCGCTCGTCGGTCTGTGCGACAGTCTCGTATTCAAATGCTTTTCAAAGTTCCGGCTCCACTCCAAAACCTGTTACGTTGGTACCTCTCTCGGCCCAACACAACAAGAGCGAGCTCATTGGGAAGCGCAAGATTGCTTCGTTACCACGATATTCTCCCGGCCGACAACACAACGCTTGCCGAGATGCCACACCGTCGGAGAATTCCTCAACGTCTTCCCCTTCGCCTCGCTTGTTTTCTACGGATTCTGAAAGTACCCGCTCTTTTTCAAGTGTGAGCCCATTGTCTACACCGTCAGACACAGCAAGTGTTCAGGGGCTACCCCACTTGTTCGGGTCACCACCGTGTCGCTCGTCGTTCAACAGCCCAGTTCACCTCCATGGCCTGGGAAATGCAGTAGCGATCTCGCTATGACCCAACCGGCTGCCTGCTGTCCATCTAGGGCAGTGAACAACCCCACAACCGACTCATAGTAGTCATTCCGGCTATACGGCTATAGTGCTACAGAGACACAAGACAGGCCCACACTGCTCGCGAACGCCATTAACCGTTTGTGATGGCACCCGAATAACAGGCGATCGTGACGTCTCACGCCATGCATGGAAGCATGTCTCGGGCATCGTCTTTCCCTGTGCTACCGCACTGGCTGATCCTCTCCGCACCCGCGAGGTCAAGCTGCGTTACTAGTTTGTTCCTTTTTATAGTACATGTATTTCTCTCGGTTACTCGCACACCAATGCTATGTATGTTCATGACATACGGCTCTATGGACTAAAGCGTCACGATACTGTAGACATACATACTTGTGAACAGTTAGTTGTCTCAGGTGAAAAGGCAAAGTGAGGATGAATGGAATACATTGCGATACAGGCATGTATACGTACTTAACAATAAAGATATTCGATACTAGACATAGCATGACAAGGGATGTTTGGCGTTGAATCATGGATAGATCGAGTCTGGGGGAGCAGGGTTGGTGTGGGATCGAGGAAAAAGGGATCGCTCGTAGATTCGCACTCGTCGTTGAAAAAGACGGCCCAGTCGATGGAGTGTGAAAGGTCTGGCAGTAGCGGCGGGCCGTGGGAGACAGAATCAGCGACTAGAGATGATGTTGGTGTTACCTCCGGAGCCGCAACAAACTCGAGAGGTTTTAAAAGGTCTTCAAGGGTGGCCAAATCCGTGCATGACGCAATTCGGCTGTCTTGATTGGCTAGAAAGGTGTCGATAGTCAGCAACATCGTGTGAAGGATGACATGGACTCACAAGGGGTAAGAGACATCGGTAGATTGTCAGGTATGCTGTAATTGTTAAACAACTCAACCTCCCACTGCGTCGAAAGATCGGGTTCGACAACATCGACCGGTGGCGGGAAGGTGAATATGGAATCGAAATTGGTGGTAAACCATTCATCAATGGAATATTCACTGTCCAGGACGGGAACTGAAGGATCGGAAACAGAACAAAGGGATAGTTCTGCTGTCGAAGCAGTGGTGGTATTTGAGTCTGACGGGTGTCGTGGGTGGGAGTTGACATTGGCAGTAATCTGCGTTTGTGGCGAATGCGACATCTCGTTTCCTAGATCAGTGTTCGTCGACGAGGAGGGTGGGCAAGCGTTGGGTGACGAAGAAGTGAACCTGTGGATAGCATTAGCGAATGCAGAGACGACGAGAGATGCAATATACCGTGGACGCTTCACGGATCCAGAGGCTGTCCGGGCAGCATCGACGTCCAAAGGCGATAAACGTCGCTTGCGACCAGCTAAAAGGGGAGATGATGTATTCTTGTCTATGAGAGAGCCGTCCGAACCAGATAGTGGTGGTGATGCATGTGAAAGGTTGAGTGCGTCCATGGAAGTCAAGTTCTTCTGCGACACTTCAGGTATGCATGTTGGTTGCTCTCGCGTATACTCTTCTGGCTCCTCCAAAAAACACTTTTTCCCGTTGTCGCGCTGAAAGTTCCTTGCCAGTTGTTTATTTTCGACAAATATATCCTTGACGACTATATCTAGATCGCCAGCAAGAGCAGTCTTCTCATAGGTCGCGTAGAGTTCTTCCGCCGTCACTTTCATCGCCACAAAGGCGTGGATAACTTCGGAGCCCAGCTGAGGATCTGCGTCTCCCTTTACTAGTACGCGATACGCGGCGGCCACAGCGTCCGCTCTACAATTGTGGAAGAAATCACGACATAACGCTGTCCAGCCCATTCGTCGTCGTGCATTAACGAACCATGAACTGACAGAGGAGAGAGGAGAGTTGTATCGCTGGGCTAGGGATGTTTTGAACTCTGATGACGGATAGGGATTTGCAATGTTTTCGAGGAGCCAAGAGTAGGCTTCCGGGACGAAGGAGGTGTTGGTATGGAAGGGCGAGGGTGAGGAATCGTTGAACGACGGGAGAGGGGCAGATGAGAGACTGAGGCAGCATTCCACGAGCGTTGAGATCCGAGCCACTACGTCGTCCGCGACAGCAAGTGTCTTATTGTTGATGTCTCCGAAAGCGGATGCTTGAGAGACCTCGTCCAGCAGTGATGTCCAAGCGGAGTCATAAACTGGGAGATCCTCTTCGATTGTAGGTAAAGCGGCGAGGAAATCACTTTCTGCAAAGAGTAGCCTTTGTAGTACGTCGTTCATGGAGGCCGAGCACTGAGAGACTCTGCCAGTGTGTTGTCCTGGTCCTTTCTTCGACTTAGGTCCATTTTTGGACAACACAGAACAATGCGGAGTTTTAAATCTAGAAATCATTTATATGTCTGTCTAGGACTACAGATTGTATATACGTTCCCTCCCCAACATGGTTCATATCGAGAACCAGTCGCTGTCCGATAATGCTGCTTTTTCTCGCATTTTGACACGTTCCAATCAATATTGCAACTCCCGCCATCAACTCACTCATACTCCAACTACGCGCCTCGTCCATGTCGACCTTCCCGAACCACCCGCTTTACTTCCTGCTTTGGTCGCGGCGGGTGCAAAGCACGAAATTGCTCAGGCGATGCAGGCTGCGTACCATGCACGAGCCTGCGAATTCCGTGCACAGGCTCTCGTTTCCATATCGCATGCTTGTTCAAAGCTCGCCCAGGTTCCCTCTACATGCTCGCGTGTCCCTGATGAAACCGTTATAACGGCTTTCAAGCAAGTATACCTCAAGAAACTTAATGACTGGATCAGTGAAGGCGTTGCGTTACTCCAAGAGAAAGGTGCATCCGTTCTCCGTTGTCGGGAAGATAGTGAGAACGCGCCACCAAAGGCATCCAAGACGTTCAATCATGTCAGGATCAATCAGTCTTGTATTGATCACCACTCATTGACTGCATCCTATAGCAATACGTTCCTCTATTAGAGCTTTTCTTTGAGCAGAATGCCTTCCCTTCGCATGCTGAGAAAGTTTTACTTGCCAATAAGTCCAATATGACTTACCGCCAAATCCATGTCTGGGTTCGTGTTTGTTCTTGCACACCGTGTTTTCGTGCAAATTTATCTCTCTTAGTTTCAAAACCGGCGCAATCGCACAAAAAAGGGTTTCCACAAGAAAGTCAATTCAGAAGGGGTCACAATGTCGCTTAAAATTCCGATTTGTCTGCCAGAGAAGTTTACTGTCCCGCCGAAGACCAAGCCAGACGCGTTACCTAGGACTCAGAGCACATCGGTGGGTTCGCTACTGTATATCACTCTACTAATGACTGATTTGTGGCAAGACATCCTCCAATAAGTCATACAATGTTCTTGACGGTGTTGCTCCTCCTCATGCATTTCCCACGATCTACCCACCGAGTCGTTATCATGACCCTTTCCCGAGTGCTCCCACTTTCATCGCTCCAGAGTGGTCTAGGCGACCAGCCCTCTCATCCGAACGATCCTGTCAATCTGTTATCGATGTCGACGAACTTACCGAGCAGTTCTCTCGACTGAACGTTTGGGATAATTCTCTCTCTCGATCCCAAAGAAAGGCAAAGAAGGTGACCGGTAACAGTTCCGCAGCCACGTCCGCTATCACTGTCAAACCTTACCCCGCTCCGCATCCGGCCTGTATACGCTCAGCTGCGGTTGCATGTCCTCCCCCTCAAATTACTCTCAAATCAATACGGACGACCACATCCCCCTTGCACGCATTCAGATCACCTAGTCCTGATGCGCCAATGGCAACACTCATCCCGAAATCTGCTCATCGACGCAACATCGCGCCCTTTCCTAAACGAGTACCTTCCTGGCGACCCTTCAACCGAGAGATCTCCGAGGGTTCAATAATTTCTGCCGAACTGACTTCGTCCTCAAGATCGCTGTTCGCTGGCTCTGATGCAGTACAAGACAGCAGGTTCACTTGTCACCCGTCATCAGATTCGTCTTCCGCTGCTACGACACCGGAGACATCACCTTCCCCTCTGGCTCATCGGACCTAGGTCTCAGCTATTCATCAGGGCACTGCTCGTTACGCGCCCATACCATGTCTTCGCGGTCAAGTTTTCGCATGGACCTGCAGCAGTGCTAATTGCCGCTTTGCAAAGGATGCTGCAGGTTTTGCTGCTATGCGACAGATCACGCTTCGCGACCATCTGATTCGACGTGCCTTGGCTTTTCTTAGCCCTCTGAAAGCTTGATGTTCATGTTGCATATGATCCACTATACCATGGACATGGCGATGCATAACGCATGACATCAATGCAAGCCTGTTTGCACCCCAGATGTATCCTTATTCTGTACGATCACAATCACTCAACAACTTTTGACGAGACCCAGCTTTTACGCCGTTCAGTTCAAGATGCCAACGGCAAGAATATTTGCAAGCTGTGATATACCATATTTATTCGTTAACTTCGTAGCTATGTATCCACATCTCTACTCATTCTGCGTCCGTCGAGCTTCCATTTATTGCAAGGCTAGTATACAGTTTGTTTGGAGCTCATGGGGACCCTACTCGTTTGCACAAGCAGAGAATGGTACATATTG
>JBBPLG010000624.1:0-16274 GCA_038089695.1 Xanthoconium separans | reverse complement strand
CTGGAAGAGCGTCTACGTCAACCCAGGCTTCACGCGTCGTATCGTCGGCGTACCCAAGGCTGAGTCGGACGCGATCCTCAATTTCTTGTTCGAGCAGATCAACAGCAACGTCGACTTTCAGGTGCGCTTCCGTTGGGAGCGAAACTCGATCGCATTCTGGGATAACAGGGTGGGTACCTTGACTTGGTAGTGAACTGCAGTCTCACAGAAACAAAGTAGATTGTGACGCATTCCGCCACGTTCGATTTCTGGCCCCAAAGACGTCATGCATTGAGGGCGACCCCCCACGGAGAACGACCCGAATCTGTCGAGGACTACGAAAAGCGGACTGGCAAGGTCGCAAAGGATCGTCAGATTGAGGTTTGGAAACAACAAGGCATTGAACCCCCTCAAGTGAAAAAGGGTGCATCGAGGGCACGTGGCTACAATGACTGAATAGCATTGAGTTTCCATCCTGTATACACCCAATATATGGAATATTATCCACCTGGCTCTGAGGTATATCCAAACGTAAGGCGGGGTGTAGATGCGACGACGGATTGACAAAAAAAAAAGAACTAACTGCTTGCCATGCCGTCCGACCCTCTAATCGCTTTTTCAAGCTCGAGGCAACACAGCGCGAACCGCAACAAGGGTTCCCCATCCCGAAGCACGGCCGCCTCCAACTCCCTGCTCAAGTTCCCCTCGGAAATCTTGGCTTTCAAGAGCTCGGCAAAGACGCGCAACGTCCGTGCGTGTTCGCTAAACGGACTGGCGTCGCCGTTGACAGCGACAGCGTGCGGCGAATGCCCGCGCAGCGCATTGTCAAACGAGACGGTCGCTTGTGCGAGGGAGAGGAAGGGCCGTCCGTCGCGTTCGACAGCGCGGAGCACCGCGTCCTCGTGCACGCATTTCTCGCTTTCGAGCCACATGGCGAATTGCATGCAGACGGAGATGGGGTGCTAAAAAAAAAAAGGAGAAGAAGGCGCGCCAAGGATCGCGCTCGGGTTTTAGTTGGGGTGGGTCAAGGATTGCAAAAGTGGTGCGGCGTCGTGGACTTACGTCAAGGACGTGGACCGTCGGTCGGTGCCATGCCACCAAGGGTCCCGGTATGCATGCATCCGGAGGGGGTGTTGGTGTTTTGAGACGGACAAACGGAAGCTCTACGTCCTCGTCGGTCACAACGATCGGGCTCGTTGGGGGGACTGGCGCTGGTACGGTAGGTTCTCGCCATCCGATCGAGAAAGGATTGGGCATACCTGGTTGGGGGAAAGGCGTACTCGGACGTTTCAGGCAGGATTTGAGGGGTGAGGTCTGGGGACGTGAGGGCGTCGTTCCTAGGTGAGGTGTAACGCGTGGCATAGCGTGGGATGCGACGAGGGACGTACCGCTCGTCGAGGTCGAACGACGTGGAGCACGCTTCTTTGCCTTGGGTGATGGTGCAGATGAAGCATGCAGCGCAGACGCTGCTCGGCGTGTCACGTCATAAATTGGCGTGCAAAAAGTGAGACGACAACTCACATAGCAACCAATGTTTTCCGGTCGTTTTACGCGCCGTCTGTTTCTTCTGTGTCATTTTCAAACTTGACAGGAGTTAGAAACCGGCCACTATCGAGATGGTGGTAGGCGTCGAAGAAGGTATCCGTGAAAAAGTGTTTCTGACTGCACGTCAGAAAGGAACCCGTGGCGCAGTGGTAGCGCGTATGATTCCAGCTCGTTTACGAGAGAATCCATAAGGTCATCCGTTCAATCCGGGTCGGGTTCACTTTTTTTTTTTCAAGTGCGATCCAGAATGCAACGTAAAGTCAGAATGCCAAAAGTGTATATACTACGTTGTGAGCGCAATAGATTGCATGCTAGATGGTAGTAATAGGGCTGCTAATGGTAAATCGTGAAAGATGTCATAGGTACGTGACAAAGATATAAGTGGTGTCCATAAAAAGTCCGTCTACTTGCGCGAAAAGAACGAGAACCGCTTCTTCGATGGGGTAGTTCCGGAAACAGCAGTGCTCCCAGACAAGCTCTCCACACGCACGGACGACGAAGCAGGGCTGTACTCCACTGAATTGTCTCTGTGTTTCCCGAGGTAAAAGAGCAACGAATGACGAGGCCGAGGACCCTTGGAGCTCTGTGAAGGGCGAAGAGTGGTGGGAGTGCTCGATCGGGAAAGTGATGACGAGTCTGGCGTCAGGGGTTGCAGCGATGGGCGGTGTAACCGACCCGGGGAAGTAGAGGCTGGTGGCGCATGGAGCGAAAGGTGAGAAAGTGACGGTTCGATTGTGAACGGTGGCAGGGCGAAAGACGTGTATGGGCCCGTATCGGACTCCTCGGACGGCTGAGCGTCCGCTGGTTCCGGTGGGGGAGCAACCTCGATAGGTCTCATCTCCCTCGGTTTGATGAACAGCTCCCGATCTGGGAGAGTGAATTCATCATGGATAAGGTCAAATCCCCCGAGGAGATTCACTGCGTATTCTGGCACGTGGACCGCATCCTTATCCAGGTCCGCGAGAATTTCAGAGCGTGACCGAGAGGTAACGTGGCTGATTATAGTGGCTATACCCCCAGCCTCTTCACCCACGCCCTGCGATGACATAGAGCCCTCCGAGGTGACAGATAACGGGGGTGTGGAAGGTCGGGTAGATAGCCGACCCTCGGAGCCGTCAGAGGGCGCCATGTCTACGGTTAAGCGAGAATTGCGTGAGGATACCGAGCGGTCCGAGACGGAATGCGCCTTGGCGCTGGGTGGGAGAATATCGGAGGGAAAATTACAGGGGTAAGGTCTGCATGGACGCTTCACCGGATTGAATACCTCACCAGCCATAGACGGAGGACGTGCGTGTTTCGTTGTGAGGCGTCGCAGAGGTGGGGTGACAGACGATGGCCGTAGACGAAGTGGGGAAACGTCGCTCATTGTCATCCGACGTGGGAACGACTGGTCAAGAGCAAGCCTACACTTAAGATTGAGGTCGAATGAAGTCCTCGTGGGAGAGTAGTCAAGAAAGCGGGCGAGATTGGCACTCCGTTTCGCCTCGTTGTGGAGGGGAGGGGAGGAGACGCGATTCTCATCGTGGTGACCCCGATTCGCCTCTAATAGCGTCAGATGCTGAGTCAACATCTCAACCTCCTTGTCGACCGCAATTTGCCGCTTTTCTTCCTTCCAGCGTTCATGTTGGAGTGCGACATAGACGGAGGGTTCGGTATCCCTCTCGGTAAGCGAATGCTTGAGCTTCGCCGCATGTTCCCGGGACTCTTTGGCACGTGTGCTCAGGGCTGCGGAGGCTTGTTGCAAGGCACGGATCTGGAGTTCGAGGGGAGAACGTTCGTCTTCGCTGCTCTTTATTGCGCTAGCAAGGGCTTGTTCGGCGATGGAGTAGCGATTGCTGCGAGAACTTGCCTCGCTAACGGATCCGCAGGAGGATTCCACGCCTGTCGGGGAACGACAGGTGGTAGGACTGAGGATGCCGAGGGCCAGACCAGAGCCTGAGTTGGGTGTGCTGACGAAACGTTCAGTGCGAATCGGACTTTTGGCAGGCGAACAACGTACAAGATGGGTTGGCCAGAAGAGATGGGATCGTTGAGATTGAATGCGCCCATGTTGGTGCACTCCTAACCAACCAATGTCAGTCTGATGCGTAACGGAGAAGATCAAGTCCGTACGTTGAAGAAGGCCCCGGGTGACAAACGCCGAGTAGCATCAATCCGGAGGTGACGGTAGTTCAAGTTGCGGTGCTGAGGTGCACTGCCAGTGGCATGACCAGGTTCGTCTACTCGGTCGACGGTCTTTCGACCGATCATGAGCAAAAAAAGATGGAGCAAGAATGCACAAGAAAAGAGAGAAGTTAGTTGGAGCTAGAGAATGAGTTTACTGTAAAATTGCTGGTCGGTCACCTTGCCGAGTCAACAACTTGAACACGAGGCTCGCACGGCCGAAATTGAAACCTCTTGTTCAACCAACTCCCACACGACTACGACTCAGACGCTACTAGTACTACTAACAACGTTCTATTAATGCATAGTATGTATGATATTCTCCAGAGGCACCTGTCCTCCAAAATTACGATCTTCCAAGTACCAATTCCTTCAAACCTCTACCCAGTTGTTTTACCCTCCGTTTGACATTCATTCTCGACGACCGGCCCGTCTCACGAAAATGATACCCTCCCGGCTCGTCTTGCGCGTCCTCCCGTCGCCACCGCGCAAGATTCATCCGCAGTTCCATCTCCCCACTAAGCGAAAATCCAGAACCAGCCATCGGTGACGTGGCCTGACCCGACAAAACCATCGACATGGGCCGCAATTCTCGCGCATACTGGTTACCTGATCGATCATCACAGTCGAGCGACTTTGTCCCTCGTGGTACGTAATCAACGTACGATGGGATCGGCGAGGGAGTGCGAGGAGCAGCTATAGAGAAGACGGGACTGGTGGGACGTGACATGTCCTTGCGGATCGCAGAATAATACGGTCGACTCGGGTGCCCCAGGCGAACAGGAGGCGTATCACGATCAGGAGAAGGCGTCAGCGATAGAACATGTGACTGTCGTGAATCTACTGGGGACGTTGGGTATATGTCCACGCTCTCTCGTAATGGCGAACGAGAGCGGGGTGAGAGAGAGGATCCGCGCGGGAGTATCGTCATATTTTTGGTCCTTCGCAGCCCGCGTTTAGGGGAACATTGCGATGAGCCGAGGGACGATGTCGAGTGCATGTGTCCGCGATTACTGGACACGTCCACTGAACCTGTGCTACACGGCGTACTCGATGCTTCCATTAGCACGGACGTCACAGAGTCCATGGCTGGCGTGATCACGGCGTCTTCAGGCTCTGCACGTTCAACTGCGTGGCACGAGGCGCGAAAACTCGTGGGCGGAGGTTGGACGCAAAGAGCTGGCAGTCTCCTTCGCTGACGTCTCGAGTCGTCCTTCAAATCACGATCCTCCGAATTGCGCTGGTGCAGTTCCAACTCGGGCTTGTGTGCAACGTTCGGAAAGGGAAAAGTTGGAAGCGGTGGCTACACAAGACAAGAAGACAATATAGATTAGCACGCTTGCCATTCCCGGGGTGGACATGGATGAGAAACGGGATAGAAGTACCGTTATCGAGGTTGCTGTGGCGACTCGATGCGCGCCACCGTCGACCGTCTCCTTTGGACCGTTGGGAGAGTTGGTGGACACGACTGAAAGAGCGACCGCCGAGCGACCCACAGCCTCAACGTTACGCGGGTCCAGCTGGCGGCCATCATGACACATATCACGGTGAAGGGTTTCCAAAACCGTCGTGATACCCGGCACACCCCTGGCGTGTACCGAGGAAAATGCTCGCTCGTTCTTAGTGGCACGAGTGCCACTGCTTGAGAGAGTAGAGTTTGCAGACATCCTCCGGGGATACTGTTTCTTCTTCGGCGCAGGGACTGCCCGAGAGGGTGCAGTCAGTCGACGGGGCCGTGGTAGGTTGGCCTCGAACTGTTTCGTGGCCTCAGTTGACGTCCACTCGCACCATAAACAAAGGGGGATCCACGCATTCGCAAAACCACATTGAGCACATACGAACAAGGGGCGATTTGGACAAAGACGGAGTGCGGGGAGCGAATCAGATGGTGGTAGATGCTAGACAAGTGTCGTCCTTTGTCAGATCCATCCATCCATCGGGCGATAAATAGCTGCAAGACTCACTGGCTTATTTCTCTTCCATTGTCGTTGCAGATATCGTCGGGGGGAAACGGAGATGTCATGACAGTTGGTATAGTAGTCACCCATGGTCGACGGCAACCTTGTTCAGTGAGACAAGGCCAGAGGGGAACAAGAAGACCCCAGAGGCTGCCTGTGAGGCAAAATAAAGGCGGGCACGAGGGAAGGGAAAGAATCGCGAGTCCTGCGGAAGCCTGTCCGAAACGCGAACACGGTGACAGATGAGCCCTTTGGTGAAACGAGCACGGAGACATCGCCGATCACACTGAGGCACACCACCAGCGAATGACATGCACAGTACGCGTGCTCTATGGCCCGGGGTCGAGATGGTAATTTCTGGGCTGAAAAGAAAGTAGTACGATAACTTCACAGACACGTTGCAGAATCAAACCTTGGATCGCGAACATGTGGTCTCCATCCTCCGTTGTACCCTCGGCGATTAGACCAACTGCCAGTACCGCGGTTTATGCGCAAAAAAAAGTGAATTCGTACTGTATCAAGGGAATCTGGTGTCGCTACAATATGTGATATAACTTATGCCGATGCAGTGCCATCAATTCATTACAGCGGTTATTCCACCAAGGGCACAGACACGTAAACGTCCATCAAGCTCACCATGAAGTCATACGAACACTGCAATAGCACCTCTCTTCTCATCCATCTTCCATCGCCCGTCCATCAGGAGACTCAGGGAAACGTGGTCGCACCCACTGACTGGGCAACTCCACTCGTGCTCGGCCTCTACTGAAGGAGCCTTCATCTTTCCTTTGCCCTTGCGATTGCTTCGCTGAGTTGCCGCAGGAGCACCGCGGCGCCCACTCGCAGAGCTGGCAGGTACTGCGTGGGGGAGAGATCCTATCATCCCGCGACGTGGTCGTAAACGCGACCGCACTGAGCTGGTATCCGAATCAACAACCACGGCGTCGTGACTGGGCGACGGTGGGTACGACTCAAGTTCTGTTGGCATTGTTCTGCTACTTGATCCGATTGGGTCGGTAGTTGGTGGGGCAGGTTCCATCAGCTTCTCGAGGCATTTGCCATCAATTAAATGGCCACAACGCAAGCTCCATATCTTCCGCTTGGCACGATCCTCCCCAACATCGGTAGCTCCAACGACGAGCGGGTCTTGACAACCAGCACAGACCAACGTAACTTCGCATAGTCGAGTCCCGCTACTACCAGCTGAACGCGACGGAGAAGCTTCATTATCTTCGCTGACGGGGGAAGATGATGTCGACGAAAGAGAGAAATCGTGTGTGAAACCGGGTAATGACCGCTTTGGATGGGTGTATTCTGGTTTGTAATCAGGTTCTGTCCGTCCGCGTTGCTTGAATGCGCGTTCTAGTTGACTTCTCACTCTGCCACCGGCAAAGGGGTTGTCTTCATCCGGGACGTCATCGAGTTCGTCTATTGAGTCGTCTTCCTGACCACCTTCAAAGTCGAACGGGTCCCATCGCATAATGAAGGAACCGGAAACGCCCCAGCCATTACGGCGCTCAGCCTGTTGGACGTAGCGTGGCCTGATAATTCGCTGCACGCCAGCCAGCAAAGCACCGCCAAAGCCCATGGATGGGACGTGGTGGGAAGCAGGAGCAGCGGGAGGACGTGGATCTTCGGCTGGGTTTGGACGTCGTAAGTCTGCCTCGAATGGGAGTGGATTTTCGTTGGGAATGATGAGACCATGAGGTGGCCGTGGACGGAGTGGCAGGAATTGTTGGGAAATCTGTGGTACAGGAGGTATGCCCCCTAGCTGCGGAGGTGGCGGGGGAGAAAATAGGCGGCGTCTTCTCACTTTCGTTCAAGTTAATGGGCGTGCCACACAGCAAAGGTGCGATACGTACCAAGTGGTGGTTCGAGTCGTGGGGGATTATGGGCAATGAATACAACTTCGTTGTCCTCTTCACTGTCGGAAAGATCAATGACCTCTCTGGGCACTGGAGCTGCCCTTCCGTCCTCTCCGACACGCCTCCTTTGACTAGGGGGTGCCGAGCCGACATAGACAACATCGTCGGAATCAAGGGCATCGATGTCAATGATGTCCGGGGACTCGCGGCCCCGGCGCTCTGGGATGACTGGTAGTGGTATCAGAGAGTCCACTGTGGACATTAAGGCTACAATATTGAGATCTGTTACTCGGCGTCGTCGACGTTGGAGTCTGTGATACCAACGTCGACCGGAGGCTTATAAAGGGCGTTACGTAATCAAAGTGTGCACGGACCACGGTCAAACTCAGCCAAACACAAGTCTCGGCATATAAATTTTCTTTTAGTCGCGTCCAAGTTTGACATCGAGGTTTTTATGTGAGTATATCGTGCTCGTTTTCCTTCTTTTGCTAGGATGACTTTATTCTCTTCCCCGTCTTACACGACCATGCCGAGGAACAGAGCAGTTCGTTCGCAACGAACAGCGTTCTCCGGAACGCACAGTGTACTTGCCAGTGCCATTTTGTCTGACAATTTTTCCGTTTTCTTGTCCCGTTTTCACAATCGCTGATGCGCCTTTCCAGTCAGATGGCCAAATGGAACGAGGGTGAGTTTTTTTTTCGCTTTATCAGCCGGCTTTGCTGCGCCATTCTCTGTGATGAAAGCATTCCGTTATTCGCAGTTTCCACTCGAGCGCCCTCCAGTCGGAGTACTCCTCCAATGCGGAACGCTTACATTCCCCCTTGAGCCGTGTGAACCCAAAAAGCATGTGCCAAGTGTGGGCCGCCTTGTGGTGCGCTGAGCGGGATGCGGGGGTCGGCACGATGAGGGTCAGAAGGACCTTCCTTTGGATGTCTGATCCACTGGCGCAGCAAGCATTCGTGCTTTTGCATACCTTTTCGCTTACTGGACCTCTTACAGATCGTTCTTATGAAAGCTTTGTTACATAAATAGTCTGGATAATAGTCTCGTGGTATCAATATACTCTTACTTCTCTTGCTTGGTGCCACCTTGAATGGTACAGGAAAGCCGTTTGATGATACTTCGGTTTGTATGGCGCTCTTGCACGCATATGGACGTTAAAAAGGTCTAAAGCGAGCATCACGAGCCGTTGATTGCGAGCTATGGGTTAACATAAAAGCCTTGGTCCCTCCTACTTAGCTGCGTTCGTTTTAACCAATAAATGGCAAAGACGGTCGTATCGATCAACCCTGCTAGGGTTGGTTTACATCCACCTGAGTCGTCTCAACTTCCCTCTGCACCTCCTGAATATCGTCAGACTCCTGATTCGGCTCTACATCGGCGAACACAATCGTTCCAACGGCACCGCGACCAGACGAGGCCAAGCCGAACCCACTGTCGACCCCGCTCCCATGTCGACTATCCTGAACATTCTGCGCGTACAACTCCCGTATGCCTAGGATGAATCGGGGAGCAAGGGTATACACGGGAACGACTTCCAGGATGACCAACGGTATGACCGCCCATCCTTGCGCCGGAAGCTTTCCCAATCCACTCAACAAGCCGATGAAGGTGAACAGGATGAAACTGTGCCATGATCACCTTTACATGTTGGATTGGGCAGCCGAAAACGACAGAAGAAACGTACGCGAGGAAATAAAGGATGCCTTGCGTGACGAGCAGACGGATGAACCCGTTGATTTGCCAGCGCTTCGTGGTACGGTACATTTGAAGCGACTGTCTCCCAAATTGGACGATGGCCAGAAGAAACGTCAGTGTGGCATGGATCGTTTGACAAATGGAAAATATGTTGGCCCAGTTGGGCTGGTTGACCTGCACCACGCAAAGTGACACATCCAAAATGCTGACTATAGTCACTGTAACGCGGCAGCCTATCAGTCTCCTATACCATTTATTAAGCTGTCTGCAGATACCTGACGAATACTGCGGAATGCCGGTTATGGCTGCAGTTGTGATAATCTCCACGGCAAAGGTCGTCAAAAGTGTGCCGAGAACTAATCTGGATCGATTATACAACGCCCATACTCGGAGGATCATCACCACTGTCGCTACTGCCAGGTTGTTCCCCTCTGAAGAGGTGATCGTAAATCACGATCGGCCGCACCGAGAAAAAGAATAAACGTCCATGAATAAACTTTGTTGATTATGTTACCTGTGCAAAACGTTTTGCGAATGGAATGGAACAAGAGCAACAGGTACTTACAACTGTTTGCGGAATGTCCATCGTGTTAGGGAGGGTATGATGAATACGTACGTCTACGGATGCTCACTTCAATACACTCGTCAGTCCTTAGTCTTGGAAAGATAGTACCTTTGCAGGGCCAGATAAGAAACTACTTCCCACTGGGGCGGGGTCACGGTAAATCAACCACACGTCAAAAGAAACACGTACAGAGTGCATTCATTCTAACAGAGAAGTCAGCTAGCTTCGAATACACGTCCTCATGTGCAGTAAGAACACCCACACAAAATCGCAAAGACCAACATAACGAACCTGTAACAATGGTCGGCTCAGGTAATAATATGATGGAATCACGAATGCTCACAAGAATGTATAATGTTGACACCCATATCCTGGGTTTTTTCTGCAGTATCATTCGAACTTATTGCAAGGTCAAATATATTGGCCTTACCCAAATGTATTCTACCTGTGCAAGTTCAGATCAATGAGCCAAGTCTCGTGCACAATTCCAGAGAGTGTGCGACTCTGACCTCTCTCGAAATCGTAAGAACTGACAACGTAGAAGTAAGCATGAGATCATATCAGAACAGAACCTCTATCCTACCGTAATCATATCCGACAGCAGTGATGACAGCGACTGCGGTTGGAAACCTATGATATCGACATTGCGTAGGTAAGGTTGAACTCACGACTGACGTAGTCATTCTGCCGAATACCAGTCAGTATGGATTGTAGTCCAGAATCCATGGTATTGGAGGACGTTGAAAAAGATTGCGGGGTCGAAGTAAAAAACAGCAGTCGTCAAGAGCAACGCTCTTATAGGCGGGAGCTGTACTTCATTATGCCATAACTATGATGTTTGCGACATGCGTTCGCGAGCGCCAACATTGCGATGATCGCAAGTCTGCGTGACACCTGCTGCGCCATCTTATCACGGACTGCAAGGGAAAGCATTGATACAGTGATCGGGTGGACGAGAAAGCTATGTCATGTACGTACATATTCTCACCACGATCGAGGCTGCGTTCAACGCTCTTCAGTAGTATCCCGGCAATTTGACAAGAATGGCTCCAACGTCCACATGGTGACAGTGGGACCACCTTCCGTCGGGTCAATGGCGATGATTGATGGCATCTCCTCGTCCGAGAAATAGAAATGAGCATGACGATGAAAAATTTGGTTGTCACCTTTGCTCCAGACTGAGAGACAATCGTCGGTGCAGCAAATGAGAGGAAGGGATCTCGGACAACATTTCACCTCGGTTCCGACGAAGACAGTCCGCGAATGGGACATATGGTGGGACAGCATGCTGGAAATCATCCACATTCACATTCCAGGAGGCCACACACCACTTTCTGGGGGTGAATTCAAATAACAGAGACACTGGGCCGAAACAGGTCGCTCAGGCTCGCACTATGGTTGCTGACTCGGAATCCACCTTTCAAGCTTCATGAAGGTCGAGGTCGGGATTTCAGCGTTGGGAGACGACATAGCCAAGATGATTGTTCGTTCCGTCGACGGGGAGGATGCCCCACTTGAAGTCTTGATAATGGGACGGAAAATTGAATTTCAGAGACTTGTCAATCTGACTCAACTTTGTGGTGATTTTCCCACGATAATTAGCCGTATGATGGCTTAACGTAAAACCGCGCACGCCAGCTCGTCGTGATAAAAGACTTTGCACTCAAACGGCGCTTCTGCGATGTCATTTGTATCGAAGGCACCCAAATCTACAAGGTCTCTTCAGACTAACGCGCTCCGATAAGTAGCTCGTTTTGCATGCAGGCGTTCCTCTTCCTCCGTACTTCAATTGGCCAGCTCAGGCGGGACGAGGGGAAGAACGACAAGATAACCACGCAGGAAATTGACATGGTCTACCCAAAACACACGGACATCGCCACTGATTAAGGGGGTGGCTCAATTCACCTCTCTTTCCTCCTCGTCCTCCATGCCTCCAACCTGCTCGACGTCAGCAAATACAATCCCCGCCTCGTCGGAGCCGCGATCGGACAAGCCGAAACCACTGTCAACCCCGTTCCCACGTCTACCCTGTACATCCTGCGCATACAACTCCCGTATACTTATGATGAATCGAGGTGAGAGTGCGTACACGGGCACGTCACTCAAGATGCCCAATGGTATCACCGCCCATCCTTCTGTCGGAAGTTTTCCCCAGGCAGCCAATACGTTGATGAGGTTGAAAAGAAGGACGCTGTAACAAAATATCACTGTCAGTTTCGCGATGTCGTTTATTCCCAAGCTTGGATGGGGGACATACACAAGGAAGTAGAATATGCCCTGCTCGGTGAGCAGTTTCATGTACCGATTGATCTCCCAGTGCTTCGTAACGCGGTACATTTGAAGCGACTCCCTTGCGAATTGGGTGATCGCCAGCATGCAGAGCACTGTACCGTGGATCGTCTGGCAAATACCAACGATGTTGGTCCAAGTAGGATGCATGATTTGCAACACGCAGACTGACACGTCCATTATTTGGCCAGTAGTCTCTGTACCATAGCGGACAGTATGCATCGGCAGGTCGTCAGTGTTTCACACCTGCCAGCATTACAGTACATACCTGACAAATATTTCGGATTGCTGATTATTGCAATACTCGCGATCATCTCCAGGGCAAATGTCGTTAGAAGGATGACGAGAATTAGCCTCGATTGAGAATACATTGCCCAGACGTGGAGACTCATCGCCACTGTCGTCACGTCAGAGTTCGCCTTCCTCGAGGGACTACATAGCAACTTACAATTGTCTGCACCTCGAAAGAGGAGAAACGCGTATGAATAAATTGCATCGACTATGTTACCTTGGACACCCATGCATCAAATAGACAGCCAGAGATTGAATGAGTGTACTTACAACTGTTTGACAAGCGTCAATCGTGTTAGGAAGATCTGGAAACGCAAATACCACACGCACATCTATGGATATACTCCTCAGTAAACTTACGGTCATCAACATCGGAGACAGTACCTTTGCAGGGCCAGGAAGGAAAGTAGTTCCCACTTGGGACTGAGTCACACTCCGATCAACCTCGGATTCAGATGAAAAACGTACAGAGTGAATTCGTTCTGATAAAGAGTTTAGCACACCATGTATTCGGAGTAGAAATATGCTCACACAACGCCGCAAAGACCAACATAACGGACCTATAAGAGTCGTTAGGCCAACGCAGACGGTAATGGTGCGATGAAAATATTGATACCCACGAGAATGAACAGTGTCGACACCCATGTCCAGCGTTGGCCCTGCGGTATTGTGCATCAGGTTTCGCTGTCTCGGCGCACAGACTTCTGCTGACCCAAATGTAATCTATCTACGTAAGTTCAGATCAGCGATAAAGCCTTTGTGCTCAATGTCAGTCATTCACCTCTCTCGAGAACGTAAGGACTGATATCGTAGAATAAGTAAAGCATCATATTAGAGCAGAACAATCCCACCATAATCGTATCCGACAGCGGTAATGATGGCAACTATGGTTATGATCTTGTGGCATCAATCCCACACGATTGAAGATGAACTACGTACGACTGACATAGTCATTCTGTTGAATACCCGTTAGAATGGATTGTATTGTCGAAGACATGGTCTTGAGGAGGCGATCGCGAGCACCCAACAAAAGGAGAACTTGTTCCTGAGCCGCGTAGAGTAAAGGATTTATAAGTGAGGGATTAGTACTTCACCGTGTCATAAGCCTGATGCAATGAAACTGATGGGCCACCGGCATTGACCCCTGATAACGAAAAGCTAGGATCAAGGAATGAATGATTTAGAGTGAAACGGAAGTAATTCGTGTTGTCTTATCCAGGCATTTTTTTGAATCATTGAGACAGTGAGCGAGTGCATCACTCAGGAATCATACACGTACCAAGTATCATGTTGGTCGAGAACCTACACCTAGATCCAAATCAATTTACGTATTGGTAAGTGGGCCCTCAGGGGTACATCAATGATCTGAATAATTGGGTGTCTTTTGTTCGTTGCGATCGTAGGTTACTGCACATCAATATGATCAATCACAACAAAAAACTTGAATTCTATTTCGGATGCGAGCTAAGCGACCATCATAAGCGCAGCAGGTGGACGTAAACTTGAAGGAACAACGGGCTTCGGACGACGACGACGTACGCTCAGCAAACTCTACATACCCGACATATAGTTTATATCTTGTCGTATCAGAATAGAACTTGAATATCACTGTAATCATATCCGATAGCAACAATGACAACAACTACATTGATGAGCTCATGATTTCGATTTTGAGTGAATGATGAGCATACCAGTCCCTTAATCATTCTGCTGTATGATAGTTAGCGTGGATTGCAGCGCAGCAGACATTAACTGAAGGTTTTATACTAGTCCTTGAAGACGGCTGAGATGATCCAATGGAATGCATTCGGAGGGGCAGGCTTGCATTTATGAGGACGAGATAATGCCATAGCCACATGCACAGGACGGCGCTGGGCACTGGTACTCGGGGATTAATAGCGCTCAGAAAGCTAGTATTGACGTGACAAGACTGCAAGGCGGAACTTGCGCTAGTAGCTGTCTGAGACAAGCGAGTAAATATTCCAGATAAACATATACATTACTTTCATCACGATCGAGCTTGTGTTCAGAAAGCTGCTCAGCTCTGCACCCGCCACTGGCTAGAACAACTTCGTCAAGCGTACTTACTGACCCTGATTTCCCACGGTGGTTGGGTAATTTCTCTCCGGCACCTGGCGAACAAGAATCGCGGGCTTAAGGTTTGGTGGGTAACCAGGAAACGAACCCCTTCCTTGTAGCATGGACGTGAACACTTACACGATGGGTAACGACGTGACCTACAAGGCACTCTGCAATCAGAAGTTGAGGACCGCCTGGAGGCTCCACGGTCTCAACGGCGCCGAGATCTTCAGTCTTGTATTTCGACGACTGGTCCACCGAATCCGGCGAGCTACAGACACGATGGTCAAGACTCTATATCGCTCTCTTGAATGACTTGCAATGTTGACAGCTGCGAGCGTGCCTTGCGCGAGTTCATTTGGGACAACCCTTTCCAAGCTATAACCGGAAATGCAACACTGTCCAAGCGATAGAGTTCCCTCAGGGCAGTATTAGTTGGGGTTGGGCTATAAACTAATGTATAGCCATCACTGGCGGGCTGAGACAGCTGTGAGTCCGTTGAGTCCGTCTTTGGAGGCTCAAAGAGGGGAAACCGTAGTGTATCGGGATAGCGACTTCGTGGTCATACGACACGCGGAAGAGATAGTGGGCAAGGGTTTACTTGACACCTGACCGGATCAAGTACGTCTTGATTTGGAGACTGGACTTATGCTATTGCAACCTGCAGGTTGATTTCTATCCATGTTCGGCGCGGACGGACATTGTGGAGCCTCATCGCACACGACACGACATTCTATGCGAGGCATGGGCACTGCTGCCAGTGGAGCCCACGCAGTTCTGGCCTTAACAAGGTTTGCCAGATTATGATAATGAGTTTTCTCAGATTTTATTCAGATACTCGCTGCAAATAGTATGTGAACAGCTCCGTCGGAGCACCGTTCATCCATTGTAGTCTGCATGGTTGATGGCGGCAGCAGTTTATCCCCCTGCCCATGTCATTACACAATACACGGAACATATCAAACACGCAGTTCGACTTGTAGAAAGAAGTGGCAAACTGCAACTTGGATTCCTAGATGAGTTTGGTCACAAGTGCGGACTTTTTGTTTCTGAACCTCGTTGACCCTAACGATGTTGTTGACCGATTGGGATCCGGAGGCTGCCCCTGAAAGGTTTCGGGATGGGATCGCGATCATGGCTAGACAACGTGTTCCGTGGCCATTTTAATGAACCTAACTTTGTGTTTTCTAAATTGAACCTGCGTTGCTGCCTAGTCTAAGTCTGAGTCACGTTGCAAAAACAAAATTGTGACGTTGGTTTTCGCGCCCATGTCCGAGCGCGTTCTGATTGGAAGTTTGGAACGATGGTTGACGAAAAAGGAAACTTGACTAGTGCTAATAATTTTGTTCGAACCCTGTTGATCAGTAAATTTGACTGAGTTTCCAGCCCCGCGGGCGTGGTTTTATGCATTCATCTCCTTCAGCAACTGGGACTTTGGAACCTGTATACGGTGTGAGGGTACAAGTCCGATCTGAAGCCCCCTCCGTGTTAACAGCAGGGTTTGTCATAACATAACTGTCATGGCGGAATGTATATTTGGTGGCGTCAAATGTTATTATTTGAGTAGGCGAGGATCACGAGCACCGATTGGATACTTGTCCCCGTCCGTCCCAAAATTCCCCGAGATCGTAATCGACCAGACGGTAAGAAAAATGAGTAGATTCCATCAGAAAGGAGAAAAGTATCAGCCTGTGTCACGTTATGGGTCATTCAGCACTGCGCGATCCGCTGCCTCTTAATAGAATCGCGAGAAGACTGAGAACGAGTGGAGCTATTATCTGCTGTGGGGTCATTACGAAAACAAGAAATACTACGAGACTTTGTTGCATATCGTATTGGAGG
>JBBPLG010000623.1:0-16275 GCA_038089695.1 Xanthoconium separans | reverse complement strand
CTCGTCTCAGCCGGCGCCATCAACCACAAACTGGAAACCTACGTACCATCATCAAGAAATACACACAGATGAACGCCGTCGACGTTGGACTCCCCACCCCCAACATCACCAAAAAGACGATGCCGGAGAGGGTGTACGGAAGGACAGATTCGACGACGATCGTGAACACGGAAAAATACGGGGATGCATATTCGTACCCGAGGTGGTCTCGGACCTTTTTGCCGTGCCGCACAACGCGATAACATATTATGCACGTCGAGGTTATGTTCAGAAACACCGCGATAGTCCAGTAGGCGAGACTGAGTTGATCAGCGACACCACTGTAGTAGTTGCCTCCTGGCGAACTCGACATCCACGCGACCAGGACTCCCAAACCTATGTTATGAAGCGACGTCAATGAAACACTGCGAGGGAAATGCTCACTGAGGGTAGCCATCCACAAGACGATGGGTAGAGCAATGACACGATAACTATCCCATAACATCCGACAGCGGTAGATCTAGGACCAAACATGTGAGTTCGTCTTCCAGCACCCCCGCAACATCTTACCATAAGGGCGTCTGTCATGAGTTGCAGGACGACAATCATTATCGTTGCCCAATCCATATACCAGACCCCGATGTTAGCCTCCCAGAATGCTGCAGCACCTCCTGTGTAGTTATGGCCCAGTAACCACATTTTTTGGCCAAACATCGCTTTAGTTGCTATCCAGATTGTGATCAAGAACACCATCATGCTACTGAAGAACGCATAAAACAAGTTGGACTTTTTAAGTGCTCCTTTGTTGATCAGTAAAATGTATATGGTCTTGAAGAAGAGTAGCAGCTCCATGCCTGCAAATAAGTCTATAGAAGCGCGTGAAGCGTGTCACGAGACTCACCATATAGTATGTTCTCTACATTGACGCCGACGTAATAAGAGCTAAAGAATGTAGGCGACGTTTTCATGGTTCGAATAAAAAGCCTTCAACCCATGGACTTTATATCAGGCAAAGTTCACCTCCGAACCAAAAAGCATCAGGTCCTAGGTGATGGCATGTACGAAATTTGAGGGGAAGACTAGCGTTCCCATGGAAGACCCTACATCGGCGATGTCACCGAAAAAGCTGCAGAAAAACTTTTCAGCTTCATTGCATATCGCAGCGTGCACAAGCATTACGTTCATGGCCACCAAGGCGTGGCACGGCCAAGCCCACCTGGGTTTATTGGTGTTCGCCGGGAACACTACTGGTGGTTATCGACGAATGATTGCACCTGGATGTGACGCGTATTTCAAGTAAGAAGGGGGAGAGAAATGAGGTATACGGCTGACGAAGGTGTTGAAGATACAGCTGGCCTATCAATAAGATTTGAGGGTCATTCTCACGTACGGCAAGGGTCGCACGCAACTAGGCAAAAATCGGTATGAAAAGGATGCGTCTCCTCTGGCATTGCACTTCCCTTGGTTCCATTGAGAACTTCTGTCTCACATTGCTGGTGTGTGGGAGGGGCGAGTCGCCGTCGACTGCGCGATCCCTGGTCTAGACTTTCAAATTTGTCCCAGGCCGTCATTCGTCCCCCTGGCTACTTGTTCCACATTTCCCAATGTGCATGCGGATTGGAGCTGTCACAAACTCTGAACCGACGACTTTCCTGTGTGTTTCAAACCACTGCTGCTGCGGACACGCGGTGTCCGCTTACCGCGTATCCTAGAATTCGTCACAAGAAGTCAACGTTCGCATACGGTCCAAGCATGACTCTGCTTGGTTGTTGATCGAACGGCAAACGTCGAACCGTAAGGTAATTGAGAAAAAAAGACGGACGTGACTTGATAGGTGCGTTGCAGGCAAACGAAACAAAAATTTAGGGAGATTTGCGTCAGCGTTCGGTGATGGACTCCATGAGACGATGGTTGCGCATACACGATATTTCAGCTCACCGGGACAGGGAACGGGTCGTGCATTGGCTCATAAAGAACCAATCGCGTTGAAGGAAACACGTGATGTCGAACCACTCGCGTTTGTCCAGCACGATGAATAAAGAGGTAGTAATGGCGACGTTTGGTGATCGTACAGAATACAATCATTTTCAGCGCAGTAAATACGGACAACATGCGAAGCGAGGTGTACGAACACGATGGCCAAGCACATGAGAGCACAGAAACATCGAAAAGAGCAAGTTACGATGGAAGAGAAAAAAAGATATAGGCGGAGAAGTTGGGAGGCGCATGTCTCGCAAGGGGAGCGGAAAGTACTATACTAGGAACAATGAAGAGACAGCAATCGTTATTAGGCTGGAACAATGGCGCAAGAGAAAGCTGACAGAGTCTTGGATATGCAGACATGTCGCAGAGCTTAATCTTCGTCCTTGTCTTCACCGGCACTCTCCTCGGAGGCAGCCTTTGCCTGTTGGTTCAGAGGTCAACAATGCAGAAGAAAAAAAAAAGTTGAAGCGAACGCACCCCAGCCAAGTCAGCTTTTTCCTTCTCAGCACGTACCTTATCCTCGGCAGCCATAGTAATATAGGGCTAAGGGAAGCGTCAACGCATATACAAGACGAAGAGAGAACACATTTGCCTTTTTCTCCTCTTCGTCAAGTTCCTTCCATTTGGCACCGAGTAGTTTGCCGACCTCCCCTGTGAACAAACTTGTGCGAATATTCCGCAATATCGGGAATGGACTTACCGAAACCAGCATCGGGATTCTCAGTCTTGATTCTTTCTCTCCAATCCTGACTGAAGAACATGTAGGCAGAGAGAGCACGTTTTGGGCCGCCCTTGGCCTTTGACTTGCTCCCTTTGCTTTTGGCTTCAGATTTTTCAGCAGCCTTGCGCTATCAACGGGGATGAGCAACGACGACGAAGACATGGTAGAGGAGGACACGAGTTGAAGTCAAACATAGCATATATGCTGCTATGTGGATGTATAGTAAACAAATTGTGATGAACAGACCTTTGGTTTGGCTTCCTTGGGCATCTAGAAGAGAAAAGATGAATTAGCAAACGATTCAACACGTCGTGAGCACGCGAAAAGGTGTGCAAGTGAAGTGGATTGCTGTGCGACACGGTGCGCGTCGACGCGTCGGTGACCAAACAAACAAGGGTGCCAAGACCGGTGAGACGGAGCACGACGACGACGAGAAACGACGTAGAGAAAAAAGGATATGGGGTATCGCAAGGCATCGAGGAAGACGATCTAAACGAAGATAAAATAGAGAGGATGTCCTACCTTTGTTGTATGTTACAGTGAGGAGTGGTAGTGGAGTGATTGATTTAGGCGGGTGGACCGCACTGTGCTATAAGGCAAAGGTTGGCTGGGAGCGTTTTGGCGGGTGGGAGCCTCGTATAAGGGGACCGCATTTTCCAACCGTGAGAATTTTGAGCACGGACTCCGCTCACGTAAGCGCCGTTCAACAGGCTGTCAGGCCCGGACATCTCCGGCGCGTCGACGCGTCTCGTCCCGTGCGTGTCAACCAGCTCTCGGCCGGCCTGCTCCGGTCATGACCACATCCTCTGGGGGGTCTTCGAGGTGGCATTATCTTAGATAGATGTTCTGCCCGTGTTCCCAATGTAATTATGCCAGATATACAGTACACATAGATAGGTGCGTGATGCAAGCTGTCGTCTCTCTGAGTCGTGCAGTCATGCAAAGAGACTCCAGCTTACCTGAATGTAGTATGCTGAAATGAGAAACTAGCCATCGGATTCGAAATCAACGTCAGGTAGACACAATTGTCCCAAACCCAAGTCAGGGAGCCGTGCCATTTTGACGAGTAAACTAAGACCCTGATCGCCAGCACCCGAGCTGGAATTATTTAAAAGTTCCCAGGTGAGGTCGTCTATTTCCTCAGCCAGACGACCCCAGGTAGTCTTGATAGCGCCGGAGTGATTGAAAGATGCCATGACGAAGCAAAGTGGTGAACCTGGGGAATGAAAGCGTTAATCCATTAACCTCTTGACTGGACCTTCACATACATAAGCCTGATATCTCCTGTTCACGGGAAAGATATGGTGATCGAGTCTCGGGAAAAAACTTGGGAGTGTCCTGAACAAGGTCTGGAAGAACATCACCCAGACTATATAAGCGTCTACACGAGGGACAGACACGACCCGTCGCGCGACTCTTGTTGTACCACAGAATCTGGACACAGATCGGTATCAGTAAGTCGACTCGATTGTTGTGCGTACTATAGCGTAATCCTCGGGCAGGACAGTGCATAGCATCTGCAGGACCTCCTCTTGTGCAAACTCTGCACACAGCTCATCGTCCAGAGCCGGAGGCTGGGCAAAAAAGGACGAAAGAAAAGTACGCGTATCGCGAACGCGAGGGCCGTTCCCAGGATCGTAAATGTTAGGAGCAGCGATAAAGAGTCCGTCGTCATATGGCTGAGGGGTTTCGACAGGAAGGGGATCGTCGACAGCTTCGTCACAGTCGTGAAGTTGTAGAGGGAGCGTTTTAGTTGGATGTTGATGCTGGGAAGGTTTCTTGTCTCGCCTTGCACGTTGCTTCTTCTTTCCTCTGGTGTTACATGGCCCAGGCATGATGAGTCGGGAATCGGCAAAGGGATGAACAACATGTCACGCGTTACAGGACGCGCATGTGACATTTTATATTTGTGCATGTTTATATCGGTAAACCTTGATCGAGTCCGAACTTGACAAAGGCTCGATTACAATCAAGATTTCAGGTCTGTTGCGACGCACCGCGACTGTTCGCCTTACCTGGCGTTGTAAAATATCTGTACATTCTCACTTACACAGCATGGCTAATACCATAGAGCTCGCACAGGCATGTCTCTTGTTCCATTTACTCTGGTCAGATCCTGAGTCATTTGCGTCCAGACAGGAAAACGTGATTACCTGAAAGCCTTGGAAAAGAAATACCAAGCTCGATGGCAAGAGGAACATCTCTTCGAGACCACCGCTCCCTCTCAGGACGAACTCCGTGGTCTTTCCCCGGAGCAGATCAAACAAAGATACCCCAAGTGGTTTGGAAACTTTCCCTACCCCTACATGAACGGCTCTCTGCATCTCGGCCACGCATTCACCATCTCAAAAGTAGAATTTTCTGCCGGATACCAGCGCATGCTCGGAAAGCGCGTCTTGTTTCCCCATGGCTTTCATGTGACCGGGATGCCAATCAAGGTGCGTCTCCTCACAACCTTGTCACCTTGGTGGTTCGCTCACTTTTTGCTCCATCAGGCAGCATCAGACAAAATTATTCGTGAGATGGAGCTCTTCGGGAAAAACTTTGAGCAATTTGACCCCGATGCCAGAGACGAGACTCCCAATGTGACTCAGAATGGCCCTGCTCCCACTGCACAGGTCGGCAAAGCAACCAAGGGGAAAGTGGCCGCCAAAGCAACAGGCCTGACCTACCAATTCCAAATCATGGAGTCCATCGGCGTGCCCCGCGAAGAAGTCAAAAAGTTTGCCAATCCCTATTATTGGCTGTCCTACTTTCCACCTATCTGCAAAGTATGTCCGACGTTGCAATCCTCTTCGTTTTAACACTTCCTTTTTTGCGCCAGGACGATAACAACGCCATGGGTAACCGGATAGACTGGCGTCGCTCTTTCCTCACAACCGATGCCAACCCGTACTACGACTCCTTCGTCCGATGGCAGATGAACAAGTTGCATAAACTCGGTAAAATCAAGTTTGGCGAGCGATATACCATCTACAGTCCCAAAGATGGCCAGCCGTGCATGGATCACGATCGATCTGATGGAGAAGGTGTTGGCCCTCAGGAGTACGTCGCCATCAAAATGGAAGTGGTCGAGTGGAGTCCTGCAGCCAAAGCAGCCATCGAGGGCAAAGTTGGAGGAAGAACGGTGTATTTGGTTCCTGCTACTCTACGCCCGGAGACAATGTACGACCATCACTCATGCCTCTAGTCTTTGCTAACGTCGTTCGGTTGCAGGTATGGCCAAACGAACTGTTTTGTCGGTCCATCCTTGAAGTATGGCGTATTTGCAATCAACGACAAGGATGCCTTCCTCGTGTCACACAGAGCGGCACGCAATATGGCCTTCCAGGGCCTCTCTCCCTCACGCGGTGAAGTCGTGCAGTTGCTGGAGATCGATGGTGCGAGCATTGTTGGAACAAAGCTCAAGGCCCCCCTTGCTGTCATGCCTGAAGTGTATGTGCTTCCAATGGAGACCGTCAAAGCAACAAAGGCATGACACTCCCACCTGTTTTATCTTAACCTTGACACTCAAGGTGTATGTAGGGAACCGGTGTTGTCACTTCCGTACCCTCTGATTCGCCAGACGATTATGCAACGACGGAAGAACTGCGTAAGAAAGCCGAATACTACAAGGTGGATAAAAAATGGCTGGACTTTACACCCGTGCCCGTCATCAACACCGCCAAATACGGTGACCTCACTGCCGTCGAGGTTTGCAAAGAACTGAAGGTCCAGTCACCCAAAGACGCCAAGGCTCTCGCGGATGCAAAGGAGATTGCCTACAAAGAGGGTTTCTACGCTGGTACCATGATCATCGGTGACTTCAAAGGGCAATCGGTTCAGGAAGCCAAGCCCAAGGTCCGTGCACAGCTAATAGACAGTGGACTTGCAGTCGCCTACGCCGAGCCCGAGAACTTGGTCGTGTCACGTAGTGCAGACGAGTGTGTGGTCGCCTTGATGGATCAATGGTACCTGGACTACGGTGAATCGAGTTGGAGAGCGCAGGCCGAGAAGTACGTTTCTTTAGGCTCGCCTCTGTTTCTTGTATTTACTGTATTTTTTCCTTCAGACAATTGGCGAAGATGGATACTTGGACAGTGGAGACTCGTAATTTGTTCGAATCAACATTGGCCTGGCTGAGTCAATGGGCCTGCGCGCGCACGTATGGCTTGGGGTCAAAGATGCCCTGGGATCCCCAGTTTATGGTCGAAAGCTTGAGCGACTCTACGATCTACATGGCGTACTACACTGTCTCCCATTTGCTTCATGGTCAGTTCACATTACCCTGACTGCCGGTCCGATCTGATCCGCTCGGGTGAAATAGGCGGCGACATCACTGGCCACGTCGTCGGCCCTCTGGGCGTGACTGCAGAACAAATGTCTGATGAAGCTTGGGAATACATCTTCTGCAACGGACCCTGGCCTGATCCGGAACCATTCCCGAAAGTGAAAGCCGACAGGATGAAGCACGAGTTCAACTACTTTTACCCCTTTGATATACGTTCGTCTGGAAAGGACCTGGTGCAAAATCATCTGACGTTCTCGCTGTACAACCATGTTGCCATCTTCCCAGAAGACAAGTGGCCTTTGGGGATCCGCACGAACGGACATTTGATGATCAACGGACAAAAAATGTCAAAGAGCAAGGGGAACTCGTTGACGCTGCGTGAGGGCATAGAGAAATTTGGCGCGGATGCCATGCGTTTGACCTTGGCCGATGCTGGTGACGGCGTCGAGGATGCCAACTTTGACGAAAAGACGGCCAATGCAAATATTTTGCGTCTGCACACACTGCTTGGATGGTGCGACGTACGTGACCGTGTGTTGGCAGACATTTGTGATTCGCTGACGGGAATAACTAGGACATGTTGAAAGACGAATCCAAGTTGAGGACGGGCCCCAAGAACTACCACGATCGCGTCTTTGAGGAAGAAATGATCGACCACGTCAACACCACTCAACACTACTATGACTCGTACGTCCACCCCTCGTCGCCTTACCCCGCGGTCTTACATGTTCGCACTCTAGTACTTCCTTCAAGGACGCGCTCAAGTATGGCTTTTACGAATTCCAAAACATCCGCGACTGGTACCGCGAAGTCACCGCCGACGTTGGCATGCACGTCGACCTGGTCAAGTACTGGGTCCGCGCCTCGGCTCTTCTCATGACCCCTGTCGCCCCGCACGCCGCCGAACACATCTGGCTCACGTTCCTACACGAGCCCCAGTCGATCCAGCTTGCGCGGTGGCCTGACCCCGGGCGCATAGCCGACCGCACCCTGATCGAAGCCGGCGCCTACATGCGCGGCACACTCAAGATGATCCGGGACGCGGAGACCACGCTGCTCAAGAAGCTGCAAAAGGGTAAAAAGGGCAAGCAAGCGGACGGCCCGTCGTCGTCGTCGACGTCGTTTGACCCCAAAGCGCCCAAGAGCGTGCGGGTGTACGTGGCGACGCGGTTTCCCGAGTGGCAGGAGACGTGCGTGCGGGCTATCAAGGAGGCGTATTTGGAGGCCGAGGACAGGGTGGACGACGTGCGCGCGAGGGCGGTGTTGACGGAGAACGGGCTGATCAAGGATAAACGCGCGATGCCGTTCGTGCAGGCGTTCAAGGTGCGTCGCGTCGTCTTTTGGTACTGAAGCCTGCTGGTGCTGACTCGCGCGCGTGCTTAATCATTTAGAAACGGATGCAGGACTTTGGGGCCAAGGCTGCTTTCAACCGAAGTCTGTCGTTCTCCGAGGCGCAGGTCCTGACCGAGTTTCTGCCATATCTGAAGCGATCGCTGAACTTGGTGGATGCGGAGGTATTCTTGGTCGACGAGGCGCTGCAAAGGAACGAACCGGGTTTCACGCCGACAATCATAGAGACATCAGAACCTGGCAGTCCTGCTTTCGAGTATCGCAACGTATAGAGTGCTGCAGTTGACTATCACACATCTAGTAATCGGTTGGGTATGTAGTGTATAGATTGAATGGCCTGCTCCATGGCCTTCTCCAAGCTATATATTACGCATAAGATTACACGACCAACCAATCGTCAGCTAATCATCCGCCTCTTGGAGCTCAAAGCCTGCGGCGTGTAATAATGTCGCGAACTGGAAGCAATACCTCGATGAGGACATCATGCGTTTCATCCAGGTGAACACCTTACCTGGACTCTCGAGATGTACCGGACCTGATTGAGATCGTATCCCGGTCTGTCGCTCACGTCACCTGGTAATAAGTTTGAGAGGCACGTCCACAAAACCGTCATCAAACCGGTACGCACCGCTGTTGTGATACATCGGATCTGCGACTAGAAGCAACGTCAAACTTCTGCGCCGATGCTTGGTACGCGACGACTTACTCGGCCCTGCACGTTCGAACACCTGCGTTGCAGGATACCCTTGCTGGTGGAAAGACTGTGAACGATGACAGATGAATCAGTCACCGTCTCTCCCCCTCCCCCAACGCGCGTTCGCCAAGGACGTTGCACAAGCACACACCTGATGATCGCTGCAGCACGCAGCCGTGAACCCGACGGTCAGCTCAGGGCTGTAAATCCCCGCAATCCTGGTAACCAACTCTGCGACTTCCGGCGTGCCGATGCTGGCCCCATGGATGTATCAGACGACGACGACGACGACGAAGGGTCAGAGGAAGAAGCACACGCACCGCTGCGGCAACCCGAGTTGAGGCGGCTCGTTGGGAGCATGGTATGCGAGCATGTCTGCTTGTATCATGAGCGTCACGTTGGCGTCCTGTGCGCGCAACTCCTCTGCAAAAACATGATATAAGTGCACAACGCCGAACGAGGGAGGGAGCACGTACGAGCGTATGCCTTGGACCCGTACAATCCCTGCTCCTCGCCAGCAAATGCGACGAGCTCGACGTTGGTATGGAATGTGAGGCCGACTTCCTTGATTCGGTGGGCGATCGCGAGCAATGAGATGGTGCCGGAACCGTCGTCGTTGCCACCCGGTGCCTACAACAGCGCCATGTCAGTTTTCCGAGCTTAGTGCTGAAGATGGTGTACTCGCCAGTGGCGAACCAAACGACCCACGCGAGTCGTAATGACCAGAGATCAAGACGAGCGACTGCGTGTCTACCGAGCCAGCATATTTACTGTCACGCCAGACGTCCACGCTACGTCAACGTCGGGGAGCATGGCGATCGAGGGAGAGCACCGTACCATACGACGTTGGGTGCAAAGCCGTCCAAGAACGGCTTGAGCTCGCACGCTGCACCCGTCTGCTCAAACTGCGTCTTGAGCCATGCTGCGGCGACGCGCGAACCGTTGGCAAATGAGTGGCGCGACTCGATCCCGGAGGTGCCGTCCTCGTTGGTGAGGTAGCGAATGTCTTTGCGCAGGTGGTCGATGGAGATGCCGTTGACGATGCTGGAGACAACGGGATCGAAGTGCAGGGATGAGAGGAGCTTGCGGACGTGGTCTACGGCCTGGTCTGGGACGGGGAGATACGCGACGGGTGTGGGTGGGATTGGGGAGGCCTTCCAGTAGGGTGGGAGGAAGGCCGAGAGTGCATGAGCGGCGGCGGAATCTGGAACGGCGACGAGGGCGGATCTGAGGGCGGTGTTATGGTATAGAAGGGAGGGTTCGGGCGCGCTCAGGACAGTCTGGTAGTGGTCGGTCGCTGGTCGGACGACGGTGTCGCCGATGTGGAGCCATTTGAAAAAGTCGTCGACTTGGGCGTCGTGTGCGGCCGTTCGGAGGGCATCGTCGACGGCGGATTCTTGGAGCCAGACGAGTTGCTCGTCGCCAGCTGGCAACGGAACGACAACTGGAGGGTCCTGGACGAACTGGGTCACACAGACGGGGTCGGTGGGCTTGAAGACGGCCTGCTCGGCGTAGATGCCATAGAAACTGTTCGCAAGACACGGCGGGAGGGACTGCGCGACGACGAGGTCGGCGTAGGGAACGGCAAAGAGGGTCGTGGTCATCGTCACGGCCGACGATGGAGCGGAAGCGAAGTTACGGTAATATAAATACAGGTGTTATCTCATCTCATTAGCTATAAATGTTATCTACTTGCGGTCAGCCGACTCTATCCACTTCTTTGGGACACCCCTCGACATCAGAAAGTCGGTCACCGCCTTGATCTGTTTCCCTTGTACAAGCACTTCTAATCCCGATGCTTTGCCAGGCGCCGGGGCCACTGCGAATAGTCATTCACACACGAGTTCGCAAGGATACCTCGTTCAAACACGCACCAGACGTTGCACATGCACATATCCGTCTCAGTTCGTCTGCCATCTCCTCGCCTTCGAGGAAAAACGGCTCGAATCCCGTCACCAGCGTGCTCGCCTTTCTGCCCTGTCGCATCTTGACCACGACCGAGATCGGCTTCAACTGTCCCTTTCTATCAATAACACCCGTGAGCAAACCCATGCACGACCGTGGCCGTGACCTACTTGACTACCGGATCTTTTCCCTCGGCGCGTATTTCATACCAGTTCTGCATCTTGTCCGATAGTCTTCGCACGACGTCTTCTCGCTTCAAGAACTCGACGCTCTCAGGTGCCTCGCCTTTTGCACATACCGTCGAAAGCAGTACTTGGTCTGTCCCGACATTGACATATGACCGATCTCGAGGGTTCGTGAGTTGGCGCGCATCGACATACTTGCCGACCATCGACTTCAAGTCCGAATAACTATACAGCGCCGAGGGACTATCAAACGAGCCAACGTCTGCATGTCTTTTTGGAAATCAGAATGGAAAGCACTCACTCGAACCCTCCCTCGCTGAAAAACTTGGCAGATCCGCTAGCAGCATGTGTCTTCCACAAGTCTTTTACCTCCATTTCTCGCACCTTGGACCTTTCCTGTTCTTCTCTTTTCTCTCTTTTCTCTTCTTTGATCTGTATGTCCCGAAGTGATGTATATGGTCGATGTGCAACCACGTCAGGATGGCTGGCAGAGACACTCATCACGAGCGGTTCCGGTTTGATCTCTTTCAGCGCCAAAACTCGCTGCTTGTCGAGAAACTTGAAAAACGCGACGAGAGACTTGTAACTAGAGTGCTTGATGTCAATCTGCGGGTACGAGGATGACGCTTCGCTGAATGATGGGGGTGATTGTTCATCAGACGAGGACTTGCGAACGAACGCTGGGCGGGATGGCAGGATGTATGACGAATAGAATGTGCTTGCCGGTATGGGAAATGATGCAGGTGTAAGGGAAGTGAGTGTAGCCTTGATGGCTTGGAGGACAGCAACGCGCAGGATGTCGGAGACCTCTGCTAGGGTTTCAGTAGGGACTCATATCTGAGCGGGCAGATCTTACCTTCCCTGGAGAACGCCGGCTCGCTCGGAGCGGAGGTTGAGTTTTTGGGGACCGAAGTCGGCGCCATCGATTCAGCCGGTGGCAAAGCATTGGATGCGGCGCCGTTCGTCCTGTTCGGATCAGTGGCCACGTCGTCGGACACGGACTCTTGGCTTGCGTCAGGACCAGGCGGCTCCGTTGTTGACGCGTCCTCGTCGGCTCCTTCGTCCTCCTTGATCTCGATTTCGCCCGGAGGATCTGTCTTGTTTCCCATGTCGAATAGGTAGTCTTTCCACGTATGTAGCACGTGCACGGCCTTTCCCTTTGCACCTGCCTGCAACGTGTCCAGGTCCACTGCCAGTCGCCCGACTGCAAGCGGAGGCCCACACGTCGAGGTAGATCCAACTGTCCGCTGCGTGATGCTGACGAGCTGTCGTGGTGACACAGACGGGCTGGATACCTGAACGACTGGGTGGACGAATCACGACCGGAAATGGAAAAGAATGGAGCGTAGGCTTACCGCCAGGGATCATGAGGTCGGCGCCACCGACGAGGACAGGAATGACAGCTGCTGGTGTGGAGATCCGCGGGAGCAAGTCATACTTTTTCCATAGGGTGTAGACTGGGGATGCAGAGCATGAGCGGGCACGCTGTCGCGATGTGAGATGCGAGGGGTACCTGTAGGGATAAGATCATCTGAACCCTTTCCGATGGTGAACCAGAGTGGATCGCCCTCGGACGACAGATACACGACCTAGACGGGGGGCGGTGAGCGTTTGGGCGAGGGTCACTAACGTAGATAGTGCTCACGCCAGGATCGTCCGTGTAAGTTGCGACCTTTTGGGACATGAGACCGTCTGGCACGAGTAGGTCACCGAGTTCAGGAGATGATAGTAGACCGTACGCCTGTACGACGCGCTGCCTCAGCTTTCGCCGATCAGAGCTGCGAAGTGGTGCTGTACGTGGACTGTTCACTACTACTAGGACTAAATGTAACTACACATACCTGAAGTTTTGGTGCTCGACAATGGTTTCTTGAACATGGATGGGATGGTCGAATCGAAAAAGGCAACCACTGAAAGTCTTTTGACTCGGACTCGATGCCTCGCGCGACGTCGAACCGGTTCTCGAGGACACACCCGTCCTCCGTAAAATCAGCGGCGACGGGGCATTCAAAAAACGACAATGGCAAGGGCAGCTCGTCGGCCGTTCGCAACCCCATCTTCAACACGGAGCGATTCGGTCAACACATCCTCAAAAACCCACAGATCGCGCAGACGTATGCATCCCATTCATAACTGGAACCACACCCTGATCATTTCACCCCACCAGAATCGTAGACAAGGTGCGCCGTTTGCACACACCGAGGTGCTCTCGAGCTCATGACGAGTCTCCAGGCTAATCTCCGTCCCACCGACAAGGTCCTGGAGGTCGGTCCAGGGACTGGCAATCTGACCGTCCGCATTCTCGAAAAAGCAAAACATGTCACTGCCATAGAAATGGACCCTCGAATGGCAGCAGAAGTCACCAAGCGAGTACAGGGAACGTGCGTCATGACCACCACCTCTTATTGCATCGCATCCAACATCCCTTCAGACCCGAACAACGAAAACTCGACATCATCATCGGCGATTTCGTCAAGGCCGATTTACCCTACTTCGACGTCTGCATCTCCAATACCCCTTATCAAATCTCGTCGCCCCTCGTCTTTCGCTTGCTGTCACACCGGCCAATATGCCGCGTCGCCATCCTCATGTTCCAGCGCGAGTTTGCCCTTCGTCTCGTCGCGCGACCAGGCACAGAGCTGTGGTCGAGACTGTCTGCCAACGTCCAACTCTACTCCAAAGTAGACCTGCTCATGCACGTCGCCAAGAACAATTTCAGACCGGCACCCCTGGTGGAGTCGTCCGTGGTGCGCATTGCACCCCTCGATCCCCCACCACCCGTCAAGTTTGAAGAATTCGACGGCCTAGGTCGAATAGTGTTTTCGCGGAGGAACAAGACCGTGCATGCCACATTCATGGCCAAGGGTGTTATCGAAATGGTGGAAAAGAACTGGCGGACGTGGTGTTCGTTGCAGAACAAGGTGATCGATGTCGACATCCTACTCCACACATGACCGTCTCATCCCGTGCTTAGATGATCGACGATAGTGTTAGTATGAAGGCTAAGGTGGAGGAGGTCTTGAACTCGACGGGATACTCTGGACAAAGAGCAGCGAAAATGACGATCGACGATCTTCTAAAGTATGCAGTCTTCTGTCGAGCTTGTAAGACGCTGTTTCCTGATGCTATCGACAGACTCTTATCTGCTTTCCATGACGAAGGCATACACTTTGCGTAATCGTAGCTCTGTTCTAGAACAGATTCCACTGTTTACGTTGCCATCCCTGAGCGCTGGAGCTCAGGTACAAAGTTGAACCAAGAGTTCAATACGGAAGTACAACACTACCTATAGGTGAATATCGTGCCGAGGTACCTAGCCCGTGTCTCCCGGCTGGCGTATCCAATCACAACCTGCCTATTATGAGGGGCATGAGAAACAAAGTTGTGGTTACACCAAGTGTTCACTCTCAATTCACAGGTTACCAGGGGCCTCGTGCGACTCTTCACCTTTACCATATAGACTGCCTACAAGTTTTTTTTTTTTTTCAGAGGTGCATGTGCGACCTCATGTGCCGTGACTCACCTTCATCATAGATGTTAGTTGTCAGGGTTGCTTGTGGGAACGTCAAACTTTGCCCTGTACCAATGCTGGTCGCAGGGTGACATCATGCCATTGCACTCGACGAGGTTATCCGAGACAGGGCCCACGAGACTTGGTATGATATAACGTCCACCGGCTACGTTTTTTTGGTTTCCGCGAGGCGTCCTTGGACCATGTCTACATCACAGTCCAACTCCAAATCCCATGCGGATGTACTTCTAGACTCGGTTTTTATCGCGATCAACATGGAGAACATCATGTATGGTGAATCGAGCGCTCTGCATCATGAAACTGTTACCGACTTACCGGTCTGTCCTGCAGGCATGGAATTGCTTCTCTACTTCAAAACCCTATCTGTCCTGCTGAGCAACAGTGGTGTACGCAAGAAGTCCAATTTGCTGTATGCGCTCTTCAGCAGTACCATGGTGTTCTTGATCACAGTCTGGGTGGTCATCCGAGCAATATTTGCCGAGAACATGTGGGTGTTGGAATCCAAATTTCCAGGGGGTCCCTACCACTACTGGACGACGAAGAAGAGGGTTTGGTACATGGGTTTGGGGATGTCGGCGATAATCGTCCTGCAACTCATGACAGATGCCCTCATGGTATGACGTGCAAGAAGGGGTGCCTAAACTTTGTGTACTCACATGGGTTGTTCCAGATCTATCGCTGCCGCATCATATGGAACAGCTATCGCATCATCATCGTACCCGTCATCTTATGGGTGGCTACACTTTGTGAGCATTACGCGTATCACACCACCTTGATTGAGAATGCCTCATATCGTGCCCGTCCAGCCCTGGGAGTCTCGGTGGCGTGCGCCGCGAGTTCACCCGCGTCGAAATTCCAACCCGGCCTCGCCTCCTTGATCAGTATCGCCTACTGGTCCGCCTCGGTGTTCCTCAACACGACCTTGACATGCATGATCTGTTACCGGGTGCTGCGACACGGCAGAAAAGTCCAAGCGCAGCTCGGGCACGAATATGCCTCGCTGTATTTCTCCGTCGCCGCGATCGTCGTCGAGTCCGTCCTCCCGTACACACTCTCTGGCATCGCCTTTCTGGTGGCGATGGGGGTCAAGAGTCCGACGTCGACGGTGTTCATGTCTGTCTATTTCCTCATGATGGTGCGTGGCGTTTTTTTTTTTTCCAAGGTCAAGGTACGAGCGTGTATGTATACTGTGACTGACGCATGCACAGTGCATATCGCCGCAGATGCTGATCTTGCGCGTGGTGGCAGGGAAAGCGTGGATCAACGACACCTTTCACCGACCAGGCTCGACGATCAAGTTCAGCCCCGAGGACACGGAGATCTCGACTAGTTTTCCGGCGGGGGGGCAAGAGGTCATTTGCAGGCATTGTCGCATGTCTCTTGCAAACAGATTTAGCATGGGAAAGATCTCGGAAGTGTAGTCACGGTGTGCGGCGAAGCATCAAAAGTTTTTTTCTTCTTTTTTTTTCTGGGTATACTGCAGAGCAAGCCGTGATGTGTAAAACCAGAATGTCGTACATACTGTAGGCAAGGGTCTATGAGCGCCACCGAAAAAAGCCTCCTATCTTCCGAGTGCGGTGCCGAGATGGCGCGTGCAAAGGAGAAAACTCAGTAGTTGCAGCTCGTAGGGTAGACCCTTGCACACTGAAGCATGGC